>JAHIAM010001462.1:0-27731 GCA_021605205.1 Aegilops longissima
AAGCCACTACCTTGCCGTTCGCTGCTGGCAGTTGGCTCCTACTCTTTCCCTTGCGTCCTTTAATACTCGACGGTTCGCTCCTAGTCGTCCCGTCCATTCACATTATGGCAGTTCCACTAATCCTAACCCTCCTCCCAAATCCATGGCGTATTGTTCATCACATATATATATGTAGCCAGTTAAATTCTCAACCTAGAACGGCGTGCATGCCATGTAGTAAACCGATCCGGAGGAAGTATAGTAAAATAGGGTGATTTTACCCAGCGATCAGCGGGGGAGCATAACTTTGTAATGCGGTCCCCGTGTCATGATGTACCAAAGCGTCGGCGTGTCCCTCTTGAGGCGAAGCAATACTAGTGCGTGGTTTGAGATGATGTCGAACGAAGTGTGAAATAATGGTTGCTTAAATAAAATGCAGGAAGGTGCGGCATTGTGATTTGGCGTCTCATTGCTCATTACTAACACTGGGCGATCACAGTGGGGTGCGTCCCCCTGCTGTTCTGCACTGTTATTCGGTGCTTGACACGTCGACCCGGTTGCACATGAGATGACCCCAACATCCTTTGTCAAAATAAACTACACCCCGATCAATGCATTTCACTCTTCCGTGCAACGGACGGGCACCTTACTTGCTCCTAAAGGTGCTTAAGCTTGCCACATAGGCATAAAGTCTGATGTGGCAAGTTAATCAAGAATAGAGAGAATAGTTTGGTGACCCAAGGAAGAAACGGTGCTAAGCGCGTGTACCTAGGTGAAAAGACAATTTTGAGTCTATAGCTAATTAAATGAAGAAAACTTAGCAACACCATTTCATTGGAAGAGGTCACTCCTTGGCAAATGCAATAAATACTAGTAGTCCCTGTGTCCCATAATATAAGAACGTTTTTGGCACTACACTAATGTCAAAAGCGTTCTTATATATCAGACGGAAGAAAATCTGAAAAAGAAGATAGAGAGGTAAAAATACACTTATAGCCAACCTTATAGCCAACCTTGTTGTAGTATGAGTGACTAAGTGATGACTATGTATGACATGCCAACATCGGATAGCCTAACGTCACCGTGTTAAATCTCCAAAGAGCGCTGACCATGCGCAATGCAACGTGGCGGTCGTGGTAAGTAGCGACCATGATCTGGCTCTTGGCAGCCTTGGATCTGAGATCAAGCGATCGCATGCTAAGTTGCTGAAAATTTGCAGAATAACCCTCCGGATAGGATATTCACCCATTGGTCTAGAATCACGCCATGCAACGTTCGATCTCCGATCCAAGGGCTCGGAAGAAGCCGTATCGTGGGAGAATGGAAAGCCACTACCCTACCGTTCGCCGCATGGCGGATTCGCTCCTACTCGTCCCCCATACGTCCTTTAATACTACGGCGGTTCGCTCCTAGTTGTCCCGTCCATTCACATTCGGCAGTTCCACTAATCCTAACCCTCCTCCCAAATCCATGGCGTCCCAAATCTCCCGATCAGCGGTGAGTACAAGGTTAGAACCATCACCGGTGATGAGTTCGACGTCATCTACACCGTTCTTCATGACGGTGAAAGGATGCCTTTCTGCGCTTGAGACGCATGTTCGAAGACTCACATGATGAGTGGGTCGTCGGGCTAGATGTTGAGTACACCACGGTCGTGGGGCGAGAGAAGTATCTAAAGGACAAAGAGGAAGAAGCCCGCCGTCATCAGGTTTGTGTGCATGACTTATGCTTGGTCTACCACATATGCCATGCCGGCGTTGAGTGCCAGGATTTTAAGGACTTCTCGAGAGCAACCTAGTCAAATTCGTTCTGTAGACTTTGGTAACAACAAATAAGTCTTGGCGTCGGATAGGCCTTGTTGTAAACAACACCTTTGACCTCCAAAAAGAATCGTTTGGTGTCCTCTCGTCACCTTCAATCTTGACCACTGGCGAGGCCATGGTTCATCCTTAAATACGGTGGCTGGAGAAACCTCCATACGCTGCAATGGATGGCTACCTTTGTTTCAATATCTACAAGGGTTGTGTCGGATTTCGGGTTCCGGCAGACCCTTAAGGTTAATTTCTTTGGGGTGCGCGGAGATCCAACCTTCCACCGTCTCGCACCTTAATGAATCGCAGGGACCTAAACTACTAACGGAGCAGCACAAGAGACCGAGATTTATACTAGTTAAGACCACCGTTGTGGTGTAATACCCTATTCTAGTTTGTGGTGTGGTGGGTTGCCTCTTGGGCTGATGAAGAACAATACAAGGAAGAACAGCCTCGCGAGAACACACTCGTTCTTGGTAGGTGTGATGAACTGCTAGGTGGTGTTCGATCGCTCTAGCTACTGGTTTCTGATGAGATTCCGATCTCTTCGTCTCCCCAAGATGCCCTTCTTCTAGCTGCCCCTTGCCACAGGTGTGGCTACTCCTATTTATAAGCGAGGCCGTGGGCCTCTTCCCAAATATTGGCGGGAAGGCGCCAACAATTAGCCATTTGAAGGGGAACAGCGGGTACACTTATCTGACTAAAGTTGTTCCTCGCCTGCCAAAACTCTGGTGATGGCGATCTCGCTTGGGCTCCACGATGACTCCCTTCAGCCGTTGGGCTGGTCTTGGTCTTGTTGCACAAAGCGGATGCCTTTGCTTGATGCTCTACGCTCGCGCTGCTCCTTTGCACCAAAGAGGAAAGGAGGAGCTGCTGCTGCTGGCTGGCGCTGGCACCCTTGGTCGTCATGGCTTGCGTCATGGGCACCTCAGAGTACCCTACCTTGAACGCTCCGCCTCCTCATGAGCCAGCCTGACGAGGCCGTGCTTGAGGAAGCTCCTTGTCGTCCGCCCCACGAGGCTTGGCCCCTGCGAGGGTCTTGAGCTTGCGTTGATGAAGATGGGCTGTCCTGGGCCTCCTTTGAGCCACGCCGCAGGCCGAAGGCAGGCAAGTCTGGGGACCCCAGTTCCCATAACGCCGACAGTAGCCCCCGGGCCCATGGCGCGCCCGAACTTGGCCGAGCAGAGAGGCGAAAGGGCAAGTGCAAAGCGTCGCATGCCCTAACAGCCTGCGGCCTTGGGCGCCTCGTGGCGGTTGATTGGACGTGGGCGGCACTGTTCCCCCACACCTCCTTATTTCGTGCCTTGCTAGGCGGACACGCTGCTGTACACATCGGTTCCCCTCTCTGCTGCTCGTGCGCCCCTGTCCTTCCCCCTCTCGAACTACAGCTTCCATTTTCAATCCAATCTCGAATCTCCCCCCCCCCCCCCACTTTCAATCGCCATTGCTCCAACGAAGAAGGGAAGGGAAGAAACCTGTGCCTCCGCCTCCTTTCGCCGCCCGGCGGCCCTCATAATTCGACCGTCGATCATACTCAATATAGAGGGCTTGGGCAAGGTTAGTTGGCTCAGCCACCACCTTCAGCGAATGCGGAGGACGACGGCTGACCCGCATCCCACTTCTCCATCGACAGGATAGTCACGAGGTCCGATATTTTCTGCGGCGCCACATGGGCAGGGCTGGTTCCCCTTTCGATTTCTTCAATCTTTGTGCTTTCCCACTATCGAGATCCACATGATGCATCCGGGTCTGGTCCATCACTCTCCTCTCGGTCTTCGCCTTCATTTGTGAAGCAATGATGGGCATCCTTCCTTCGGTTGCCTTGCTGCGCCACTTCTTCTCTCTGCGCCTTGTCGACCCCACCCAATGCTCGGCGTGCGTGAGCTTCGTCGCCGCGCCCGAGACAGCAGCCTCAGGGATTGACTTCAGCCTCCCTCCGCCCGCGGCTGAGTTCCGCGAGAGGTGGTTGTACGTGGATGTGGGGGTGCCCAGCCCCCTGCTATCGGAGCCAACCTCGCCTGCTGTCCCCAATTCAGGCTGGGTCCAGGAGACGCTTTCAAGCCCTCGGCTCATGTTTATGCAGCACCGCTTGAGTTCTGAAAGCTCGGTGTGTGAGTGGCCCAAGGTGGTGAAGGAGTTCTGATGTGCGCGTTGCTCCTCTCAACGCCATTCCCACGGATGTGGGCCTTGGTGGCCTGGTGATCATATGAGGCTTCGGGAAGAAGACCTAACGCTGGCGCTAAGGAAAGTGCTCTGGTCTGTTGGCGACCCCAACCCGGTGGCATCCGGCATGGAGGGCCTTGCTGTACCTCTGCCGAACAGGGGTGATTTTGTGAACCAGATGCCTATCTTGATGAATGGGGCGCGCCCTGGTCTCGAGGGCCTCGAGAAATCAGGTGATGGTGACAGCCTTCCGATCGGCCAAGCGGCTCCTCCTCAAGTGGCGGAGCGGGGAGGCACGAGCCGCCAAAGGCGAAGGACCCCAGCCAGGGTGACAGGCACTGGCGGCGCTCATGAGGGAGTAGCTCCTGAGGCTCATGCCGCCTTGTGGCCGAGGCGGCGGGCCGCCCGCGGCGCCTGGATGGAGCCCCGAGGCCCCCACTGCTTCTCTTGGTGAGGCGACCAGCAGCCGCGCGTCCAGTGACGCCCAGCGCAGAGTCACCTTGATGCTTCTCCCTCGCCGCAGGCTGACCCCTGCGCTCAAATCTTGGGTCGCTTCCGTGTGGACTTCGAGGCCGTCCGGAAGATAAGGGAGGCCCTGGGCGATGATTACCCTTGTCCCCTGCTGAAGCGAGGAAGTACTTCGCCACTGATGAGTAAGCCTTTTCCTTCTCCAGCTCCTGATCCTTCTGCTGCTTGTGCTGATCCTTGCCCTGCAGGCCCCTTCCTGCCGAGCTCACGGAGACGGGTGAAGAGCCGTCCCCCCCGGCTTCACCCCTCCTGTCCTTGAGTGCTCCAAGCGGTGGAGCCCTTGTGGTGAGGCGGCGGGGAGGCGAACAGATCGAGGCGCGTCGTGGCCCTGCGCCTTGCGACCCTTCCTCATGAGCCTTCTTGTGGCATAGCTAGCCTGCCGTGGGCTTCTCGCTGAGTCGTGGGCGGCGATTGGCTGGCGCTTCTGCGCCTTCGTCTGAGGTGGGCTGGCTCCGGTGGGCCTGGCGCGGCGTGCCGGCCGTCGCGAGGGTGCCATCCCCCCCCCCGGGAGGAGTGCTGATTCGTGGCTCCGGCGCCCGCTTGGGGCGGTTGATGGTGTGGAGGACATGCATGGAGCGCGGGGAGTGTCGCGCCGCCGCCAAGGATTCCTTGAAGGGCGGCCGTCTGATGAGCCTTCTTGGTGAAGAGCTTCGGCGAAGACGCCGCCTTGAGGCCGAGGGCCTGCGCCAGCGCCGGGCGTGAGCTAGAAAGCGCTGTCGCCCTTGCAGCGCCACCGTGCGATCTTGATGATGAAGAGGCTAAGGCGTCGGCGGCAGCCTCTCGGGAGGCCTGTTCTCGGGCGTCGAGGAGGCCAGGGAAGCTAACAGGCGCAGAGGCGGCGGAGGCGCGGCACGGGAACTCCTGGCCGGTGCCACTTCTGGAGGAGCAAGTGGAGCTGCGCGTGGCAGCTCTGCGTCGATGAAGGTGGCCTCCGGCGACCAGCGGAGCTCGAGCGTGAGGAGGCGTGGCGCTGAAGCCGCCCGACGCAGCAGCAGTACCTGGCGCTTGGAGGCGGGGCGCTTGGTGATGCGGGCGGAGGATGAGGTCGCTGCAGGAAGACCGCGTCTGGAGGAGGTCGGACGCCGGGTGGCGATGGCGCTTGAACCTCGGCCTTGAGTTCGAGGAGAGGCTGGGGTTGATCAAGGCCGAGGTGAGCGGGACTGCTGCCTTGAGGGCCAAGCTGGAGGAGGCGGCGGGCCGATGCTCTTGGGCCGCCCGAGGTGGCGCAGGGGAGTCAACCACTTCTCGGGCCGAGGCGCTCCTTCTTATGTGGGTGGAGGAGGCGAGGCTGTCGTCGACGCTAGAATGCGGACGAGATCGTCGGTGGCGAATCTTGGAGCATGAGCATGGCCCCATGCTGCATGCCACGCTCGGGAAAGAGCCAACACAGCCTTGGGTAACATCGCAAAGGCGGCTGTTGGCGAAGCCTCCGCTGATTAACTACGCGGCAACCTTCAGTTCTTCACCGGCGTGGTGGCGCGGCTGGGCTGCTGATCGGTCGAGCCAACAGGTTGGTGGAGAGGAGCAGCGCGCTGCTTGGGCGCGCTTTTCTCGTGTCTTGATCATCTCGGAACTTGGACCCCCACTGACTTTGGCGCCTTCTCGCCCGATTCCCAGGCCGTCCGGGCAACTTTGGCGCCTTTGGGTGGAGGACAATGTGGATGCTCTCGTCGGGGCCTTTGCTTCGGACAACGGCGTGCGTGATCGTAGCTCGATGAGGCGGTGTGGTGGGCGGCCACAGCGCCGATGACCACGCAGACAAGTGGCAGCGAGGCCGGCGATGCCCGAGAAGCGGCTCGGAGGTGCTCCCGAGGACGCATTGGGGATTTATCGACCGATTATGTATTGTCCCGGTTCCATTACCTGCATGAATAGAACTCAGGCTTTGGCACGATGGATGTGAGAGCATTTTGGGAGAGGAGCCCTCATGTAAAACTTGTGTTCATCGCATTAGCGGTGTTACGCCATATACGCGCGCCAAGTGGTTGGCGGCGACGTGCTGGTTGGCTGATTTACCTTTGTTTCGTCTGAGCCCTAAGATAGCCTGTAGGGAGGCTGCGATGACCCGAGTGTCTCTGATCGAATCCGTAGGATCTGCAGTAAAAACCCTCCGGAAGGAGCGTGGCGGCAGGCTGGGCAGCAGCTAAACCCGGCCCGACTTCGCGAGGGGCTCGCGAGGGGAGGCAGCTGAGGCAGATGGCGGCCAGAGCAGAGAGATTTTCGAATGAGACTAAGCACCCCTTCCCGAACACACGCAAATCTCAAATTGAATCAACTTAAATCCAGCAGGGAAGCGACAACCAAATGGAAAGGCGAGAAAGCGGAAGAAAAGCGCGTCAGGCACCTAGTCTAGTCTTGGGCGTTGAGGAGTCTGGATTAGGGGTGTCCGGATTGCGGACTACCATCATCGGCGGACTATCATCTGCGGACTATCATCATCGACCGGACTCCAAGACTATGAAGATACAAGATTGAAGACTTTGCCCGTGTCCGGATGGGACTTTCCTTGGCGTGGAAGGCAAGCTTGGCGATCTGAGATATGTAGATCTCCTACCATTGTAACCGACTCTATGTAACCCTAGCCCTCTCCGGTGTCTATATAAACCGGATGGCTCTATCAAGTAGAACAACAACCCTTACAATCATATCATAGGCTAGCTTCTAGGGTTTAGCCTCTTTGATCTCGTGGTAGATCCACTCTTGTAAACATCCACAATATCAATATCAATCAAGCAGGGCGTAGGGTTTTACCTCCATCAAGAGGCCCGAACCTGGGTAAAACATCGTGTCCCTTGTCTCCTGTTACCATCCGCCTAGGCGCTGATTCGGGACCCCCTACCCGAGATCCGCCGATTTTGACACCGACATTGGTGCTTTCATTGAGAGTTCCTACGTGCCGTCACCGATAGGAAGGATGCCTCCTCCGTCTTCAAGGGCCGGTATTTTCGCCAAAGGAGCCTTGGCCGCCGCCAAACTATCCGGCTAGGTGGTTTTCTTATGACCTTTGTCCGGCCATCGCTCGACAATCACCTCTCAAGTCGTCAAAAGCAATTTTCACGTCAGTTCGGTCGCCGGCGGCTGGATCAATCGCCGCCACAGGTGTCGCTTCAGGACTACAATAATGTTGGGCTTAAAACCGATCTGAGAGATTAACTCTCCCAGGTCACCCACCATGCTGCGTTGGTAGAGGAACAATGCGGCGGCCTTCTCCTGTATTGAAAACTAGTCATGTCGGGCTCTGAACCCCCATGCGGATTCCAGCGGAGGGGCGGACTTGATCAAGCTTGAACTTAAAGTCGGGCATAGGACCGGACTTCGTTGGACAACGTCCAGCACCCAAGCTTCAGATTCGGAAACTTCTCGGCCTTGAGCCTTGAGATGGGTAGGGTTCGGACTTAATTCCACCCACCGCCCGGACATATGCGATCTATCTCTAATCCGGCACGAGCCCGCTGATCTGATACATCACTCTTGGGCCGATTCCTCCTGGTTATGGACATGATAAAGGACTGCCGAGAGGAAAGCGCAATCTCAATTTTGCAATAATTGCGGACGAGGACTCTTGAGCGCGAAAAATCGACCATCGTAAAATTACACGCTTCGCCGACCAAGGCGTCCATAATATGAAAGTACTGTGCGATGGAGAGTTTCCGGACAACCGAAAATAATTTTTGGGACAATCCGGCCCCGAATACAACCCTAGTCCGCAACAAAAGGGTGCATTACACTCAGGCACCAGATACAAAAACCAAAAAGCAAAGACCCCATAAAGACGCGGAACCGTACTAGAGGGATGGCTTAGCGGACCACTGTAAAATACCAAAGTCTGAAGGCGCCCGTCCCAACACATAACCTCCGAGCATGTTGGATATTACAACAGGTGGCCAAAAGTGGAAGGAGCTTCTAGCCCCGGAAAACCACTCCAACAACATCGATGCGGTATCAACAGTCTTGAGACTTTCGCATTAAATAATATCGCGGAAGCGAACAATCTGCAGCCTCTTGAAGTCTACCAAGTAGCAACAACCAATCCATGGGGCGACACAGCCATCACCTTCAACGCCAGCGCAGCGAACCCAAATTCGGACAGCCCGAGCTCCAGCGCTACTGGTACTTAGTCCAATAGTGGGCGGCCGACTTACAAAAGTCCTCATGGATGGCGGCAATGATTAAACCTCATCTCTGAGGAAACCCTTCAAAAATGGAAATAGTGGAACCGTATTGAGCGAAAAGCACAACCTTTAGAGGAATAATCCCTAGCCGGGAGGCGCGCTGCACAGGAAAAATCACACTCGATGTGGTATTCGGCTCCTTAGGCGCACCGAACACTTCGAGTGGACGGTTGCTGCCACTGCCGGACTCGAAGAAATAAAGGCCATATTGGCAACAAATCCAGTCCTGGCTGCGCCCAACCTGGGCAAACCAATGTTGTTATACATCGCAGCAACGCATCAAGTTGTAAGCATGGTACTCGTCGTCGAACGAGAGAAAGAAGGGAATAAATTCCTCTTCAAAACCAGTATACTACGTATCCACTGTGTTAACCCCACCAAGTCCCGTTACCGCACTATCGAGAGAAGATAGCATACGCGTGTTCATGGCATCCGGAAGCTCGACACTACTTTCAAGAGTGTTCGATAACGGTGGCCTCTGAAGTACCACTTAACGACATTATAAACAACATGACGCTGACGGGCAGGATTGCAAAATGGGTCATTGAGCTCTTACCATTTGATATAACTTACAAACCTCGCGAGCTATAAAGTCACAAGTTTTGGCTGACTTTGTCGCTGAATGGACCAGCCCAGCTCCCTAAAGAATCTGGCGCATACTCCAATTGGATTATGCACCGACGGACTCTAAAATGTTAGCGGATTGGGGGCTAGCGTCGTATTGGCGTCCCGACCGGGGACACGATCAATATGTACTTCAGATAATGTACACGGACTCCAACAACGCGGCGAATCGAGGCCCTTTTACATGGTCTCGGATGGCAATCTCCATGGGCATTCAACGCCTAGAGGTCTTGTGAGGATTCAAACCTCGCCATATCCCAAATAGCGAGACTTTGGCGCCAAAGATCCGAAAATGGCAGCATATCATAGCGCTAACCTAAAAATGTCAGCCGGTTTGAAGGACTTGAATTCCATCACGTGGCCGAGATAATAACCAAGCAGCCGACGTCTTGTACGCATTGGCGCAAAAGCAGCGGCGCTGTCCCTCTAACATCTTCTGGAGCGGCTCTTCAAGCCATCCGTACTATGGGAAGAGGAGTCCGGAACTAACAAACGGAACAAGCCGCACCAACGGCGATTCAGCCGATGACATAACACCTTCCGCCCACGACATAATGGCAGTAATTGCCCGTGGACAGAACCATTCCTCGCCTACTTGCTTAGGCAGGAGCTTCGAAGACCAAAATGAGGCCCGCTGCATTGTCCGGCGATCTAAAGCCTACAAGGTCTATGAGGAGAACTTTATAAGAAAAGCACAACCGAGTCCTTCAAAGGTGTATCTCCGAAGAGGAAGGGCGAAACCTCTGGCTGAAATTCATGCGGACTAGGCGGACACCATGCCGCAGCTCGGGCCCTTGTAGGAAAGGCATTCCGTCAGGATTTTACTTGCCGGCGGCCCGAGCGGATCTCGGGACTTAGTCAAAGATCGTCGGTTGTCGCTCTTTGCTAATCGAGCCATATGCCACCCACCACCCTCAAAACTATACCCATTACCTGGCGTTTGCGGTGCAGGGGCTTGACATGGTTGGACCACTTAAAGGGGGAACCCACAAGCAAAGGTACCTATTGGTCATGGTGGATAAATTCACCAAATGGATAGAGGCCAAGCCGTTAAAGCGGCGAGTCCGGACCAGTGATAGACTTTATATCGGGGTAGTACACCGTTATGGTGTCCCCACAGCATCATCACCGATAACGGCACGAACTTCACCTCCGATGAGGTTAAATCATGGTGCAAAAATATGGGCATCAAGCTCGATTACGCTTGATCTATCATCCTCAAACCAGCGGTCAAGTGGAGCGAGCAAATGGTCTAATAATGGCGGCATCAAACCCGGACTAGTGCGGTCCCTTACGAAATCGACACGCCTTTGGGTAGAGGAGCTCGACTCCGTACTCACGGGGCTGCGGACAACGCCTAACCGTACTACGGATTCACACCATTTTTATGGTATCGGCGCAGAAGCAGTTTTGCCCTGCGACATCATTCATGACTCACCTCGAGTGCGCGTGTGCGAAGAAGAAGCCGAGTTGGATCGGCGGGACAGCTTGGACGCATTGGAGGAAGAAGCGCGGCGTCGCCAAGGCTCGTTCCGCATTCTATCAGCAGCAGGCTCGAAGATATCAAAGCGAGAAATGCGGGCCAAGACTTTAGCGTTGGCGAACTGGTTCTCGCTGCGGACAAGAAAAGGACAAGCTCAAGCCCAAATGGGAAGGCCCTTCATCATCGATCAAGTCTGACGGCGGAGGCGTACCGTCTGAAATGCATCGGATAACCGACTCGAGGCGAACCCATGGAGCACAGCCCGCCTCCGGCGATTCTATGCCTAGCGCGGACTAAGAGTTCGTCCCTTTCCCCCGTCCAATTTTTTCTCACTTCAGCTGCCTTTTGTTTATCTTTTCTTCTCAACCCTATTCATCCAAGCCTTAAAGGGCCTACTTGCATAGCGTTAGCGCGCAATTGATGTGCTATCCGCACTCATTATACACGGGGCTTCTTTACGAGAAGCTTAATTATCGGGCTTCATGCCCAGCACATGTGTCAAGCCTCCACATGTACCTTTTATTCACCATTATATGCATCGATATGACTTAAGTTTTGGCCAAGCTGGGTTGCTCGGCTCCTGTGCTTACCCTCGTTCCCGATTGTTCGGCTAGGAGGTAAAGGAGCACCTCTGCGATTATTACTGCCGTCAGGCGGATGTGTACCTCGGTAGGTGAAGCGAAAGCTAAGCGTTCTTAAGGAATATTCGGCGGTGACTTAAAAGATGATTTTTATCCACTTATTTATCTGCCCCGGATGTTTTTCTGCTTTTTCGCAATCCGGACATGCACTTTAGGGCATACCACCCCGAAGGAAAGGAACCCCTAACGGAACTATTCTCCACGGAAGATGTTTCTTACTACCCATGTAATATAACATAACTAGTTGGGCACTTATGCGATAAAGCCGATGACCCTCGCTTTGGTCTCCATGCATACCCGGTTGTTTCATAACGAGAAGGTATTCGGACACCTCCGGACTCTAGGGTCCCGAATCGAAGAAAAGGTCGGCAAGACAAGCGATCTACAATCCGGCTAGAAGGCATTTTGTATGTCATTTTATAATACATTGTCAAATCGGTGATTGTATTCTTCCTCAATCCGTCTAACAGGTTGTCTAATTTACATTCTGTTGGGAAAATTTAGCGCCAACTCTACTTGGCGTATACTAAACTCACAGGATCTCCTTCCCGCCGGGCCCCACAGGTCCGACTTGACCATGTGGTTGGGATCCGCCTTCTTGTACCGCGTCTTTACCATGGCCCGAGCCTCCACAGCACCTTGGCGGCAGGCGAAATCTTCCATAAATGGAAGCTGCCGCCTCCTGCAGCTTCTCCATAAGCTCCCAAGACCCTCGGGTAAGGGAAGGCTGGCCATAACGCTGGATGGCGCCGCTCATTGCTGTCGAACTTCGTTCGATCGGTTGCAACAATTCGGAAGTTGATCACCCGTTGATCTGGGCATCTCCTCCGCAGGGCAACCTGTGAGCATACATGCAGACATATTACATCAAATTGACTTCCTCGCCGAACTCTTCTTTTCAAAGGAGTTCGCTCAAGCACTACTATATATGCCGCGACGAAGCCGCTGATTCTCCTTAACGGGCCCGACAGCTCGGCCCGAGCGCCTTCAGCTCTTCTCCAAGCTGGGCATGGGCATCCTGGAGCTTGTTCCTTTCATGCTGCACCTTATGCAGCACCCTCTCGCCGACCTTTAGTTGGCGCAGAAGTTCTTGCCTGTCCGGATCTTGTCCGGCAGCATCTACCAACGTCATTTTTCTTTCAGGCTTGCGCAAAGGCCAAGCGCTACTTATCTTTCTAAAATAATGCGTTACGGGAGAGGTCCCTCGTTTCCTCTGCGCCGATGAAGTCGGACCTCAAGTTGGGCCTTGCACTCTTGCAGCTCTGAGACAGTTGGGTATTCTTCTCGGTAAGATCCTCGTTTCATATGATCCTTAAATCAGTTAATATAACTACTTTAAGTCTCGAGACTCTTGGCATATATAACTATTAAATTCTCTTACCGTATGTCTTTTACATACTGCTCCGTGGCTCTGGTAAAACCATCTTGAGCAGCACGAAGGTCGCGTCCCCGTGTTAAAGGCATTCAACGCCTCGAGGGAGAAGCAGCGTCACGAAATACTGTCGTGGCGCTGTGATTGAGGGCACTCTCCACCTCGGACTTGGTGGCGGACGATCATCGGCATCCTCCGTCGGAGGAGCGTTCGCTCGCGCCTTGCTTGCCTCCCCTCTCGACCAAAAAGGGAGCTGGCTGGTAGAGGTTGGATTGACAACCTCACGCCCTTGATCCGTGGGCGCTTTTTCCCTATAAAGTCATGAGCACTCAAGCGCTTCCTAGAGCGTTGCTCTAAATAATGAATTGTGAGCTACACCTTTGCGGCGACGTTTCAGTCCGCGCGCTCCTCTTCCGCCTCTGGTCCGGCGGCCCTTGTTGGTCAGCTACATGAGCTCGGCTTCTCGCCCTAGGCGCCTCACTGCCTGCGCCATCATATATGGTGGTCGAGAAATAAGCAAGGAAGGAATAGCGGTGTCAAGGCTTCGGCGCAATCACACAGGAAGCGGATATAGTCCAGGATAGTCGGCCGTGATGGCGACTAAAGCATCGTCCATGCTAAGCTGGTGGAACACCCGTCGATTAGCTCCACCTTTATGTCCGGATCCTCTTGGAGGCGGATCCGGGATCTCTCTGGATCCTCGGGCTGCGAGCCGGACTTAGCATGCCCTCCACGGTCGGCGCAGTTCTGCGTCGAAGAAGAACACAATATAAGAAACTTAAGTTTGAAGGCACAGGTCGGACCGCAGAGTGTTAAGCTTACCCAAGGCGGGGATTATTCATGGAGAACCCATTTAGCGGGTTCGTCAGAAGAAATCCTCCTTCTCCCCTTATACAGGCGGACAGGATCGTCACGGATCTTGGCGAATCCGACCCTTTGCGGCCATGGCGGGTGGCATCGTCCTCCCGTTGAAATCCCATGGGGTGGCCTGTATTGTAGTGGCTGCACCCCAGCGTAATGCATGTTACCATGACTCCAATCATGGTCAACCCGGCATGGGCGATAACCTTATTCGGCCCATCAAATAATGGGCGCTCTTGTCTTCCTCAGATGGGGGCTCATGGACGCCAACTAAAGGCGTTTCTTGAGAGGAGCATTGCTGAACTCCGGAGGCCGATCCGAACAGGTCCGGCAGCGGGCGTCTTCTATATAAAACCATTCGAAGGCCAGTCTTCGGGCGCCTTCTTGGGGGTTCCGGATGGATATCCGGTCCCGGCAATGCGCCATATTTCGGCGCCGCCCACTTGATATATGGACCCCTCCTAAGAGCGGGGTACAAGGAAGAACAACCTCTTCCACAGCGCGAAGTGGGGCTCGACGCCCAGGAAAAGCTTGCAAAGAGCTACATAACCCGCAATATGCAGGATTGAGGCGGGCGTGAGGTGATGAAGCTGGAGTTCGTAGAACTACAGGAGCCCGCGGAGGAATGGATGTACAGGAAATCCGAGCCCCCTTATCAGATAGGGGACGAAGCATACCCGCTTCCCTTTGTTGGGATTTGGGGTAACCTCCGCTTGCTTCCCACCTTTGTAGGTGGCCAGCCCGGCTCGAACCGAACCATGAAGGCGGAGGAGATATCCCCACTTGGAGCTTCACCAGCTCGTTGTGCGAATGCAGAGCATCTCCTCCAATCTCTGGCAAAGGGCGGGGCGCGAGAAGAGGAGCAGCGTTGGCGGTCCATGATGGAATGGATTCTTGGTGAAAGCGTTCCGATGAGTATTTGCGAGAGGAAGATGGTGATTTGGATCTGGATTCTTGCCTCCCTTATAGGCAGATTATTCGCACAACTAGGGGTAAAACATAAAAGACACCCTGGCTTTTCACGTTCATGACAGCGTGGGAGAAGGCCATTATTGGGCGTGGAAGCCAAGGCGCATAACATTGATGAGGAAGCTGGACCTGTTGTTAGCGAGTACGTAGAACTTGAAGGAGAACCCGCCTTGCAATGCCGAAGACTACAATCATGCTGGACTTATCGTCATTGAAGCCTGGTTAGGGAGCTCTTGAGGAGTCCGGATTAGGGGTGTCGGATGGCTGGACTACCATCATCGCCGGACTATCATCGGCGGACTATCATCATCGACCCGGACTCCAAGACTATGAAGATACAAGATTGAAGACTTAGCCCGTGTCGGATGGGACTTTCCTTGGCGTGGAAGGCAAGCTTGGCGTCTGGATATGTAGATCTCCTACCATTGTAACCGACTCTATGTAACCCTAGCCCTCTCGGTGTCTATATAAACCGGATGGATCTAGTCCGTAGAACAACAACCCTTACAATCATACCATAGGCTAGCTTCTAGGTTTAGCCTCCTTGATCTCGTGGTAGATCCACTCTTGTAAACATCCACAATATCAATATCAATCGAAGCGGGGCGTGGGTTTTACCTCCATCAAGAGGGCCGAACCTGGGTAAAACATCGTGTCCCTTGTCTCCTGTTACCATCCGCCTAGGCGCACAGTTGGGACCCCCTACCGAGATCCGCCGGTTTGACACCGTGACGTCTTCTCACCGGTATGAGCTAAGTGCTGCCCTTTGGGCGTGGGAGGGAGCCCGGGGCTGAGGCCGGCACCCCGAGACTCCAGGCGTGTACAGCCCCCTCATTATTGCGTGAGAGTGTCACAGGCGGCCGAGCTTCACGAGCACCTTTGGGCCTTCTTCACGAGCACCGGCCTTGCTTCATATCGCCAGAGCGAGGGCCCGCCTTGCACCACACTCTAGTGCCATCAGCGACGACCGGAAACCAGGGCGCGCGCCGATGGGGGTAGAGCGGTCGCCAATGTTCCCCAGCGATCACGGGTCCTCCGCCAAGGCGAGCCACAAGGCACCTCGCCCGGTGAAGGCCTACCTCCGAGAACGCCTTGCTCGAGCGCCGTGGTGGTGATGTCGGATCTCTGCCCCTCTCCGGCAGCCCGCGCCCTCCTCCCGAGGGGTAGGAGGCTGCGGAGCCGGGGTAGCCGCTCGTCGTGGCGACCTGTACCTTCTGCGACCTATGGTTAGCATATGTTTGCTCTTGAGGAAGTAGCGGTACCCGATAATCGTCGCCCCCGGCGTGACCAGTGGGACCGTCTCGAGGCTCCTGGAAGAGCTCGGCTTCCGGCGCCTCATCTCCCCAGCTCGGGCTGAGGAGCGAGCCTTGTTCTCCCTCATGCGGGTGCCCTTGGTCCACCATGTGGCGCACGTATTCTTCTGGCGCCGTCATCCCGAAGGCCACGCCGTAGTGCTGAGCGTGCCCTGCGGCTCTGCTTGATGCGCCCATCGTGAGGTGGCGGTGCGGCAGTCCACCTGGGCCGTGGGTTACGTCGAGTCCCTCTTCTCCAGCGGGCGGGGCGGGCAACCCGCCCGCCGGCCGGTCTTAACCGCTGGTGTTGAGTAGCTTTGGAGCCAGCGGACGCGGAGCCCCGTGCGGGCCGCCCTGGGCCTGAGATGGAAGCTGGGTGCGAAGGGTGAGCCCCGTGGCGGAAGCCAGGGAGCTCCGCCACTCGCTCCGGCAACCGCGTCGCGGCAGCTCTCCGGCCAGCTTGCTGCGGCAGCTCTCGGGCCACCGTGGTGCGACCCTCGGTTCCTTTGCTCGGCGGGTGTATGGTGGCGTGGTGTGGCGTGATTAGAGGCCCTTGCTGCCCGATCCGCGCCTGCAGCGGCGTGAAAGCCGTCGAAGCTTGTCAGCGTCGCCATGCGGCCCGAGTGCCCTGCGGACGCGAGCTGCACAGGGCACGGGTCGCCGAGGCGGCGGCTCTCTGGGAAGCGGCCAAGCCATGAGGATCCGGACATGGTGATGACGATGCGAATGAACGAGGTGGCAAAAGGTGGATTCGGCGCACCCTACTGGCGCGCCAAATGTCGGTTCGGGTTCAGCGGACCCTTAAGGTTCGAACACTTGGGGTGCGGAAATCCAACCTTCCACCGTCTCGCACTTAGCCGAATCGCAGGGACCTAAACTACTAACGGAGCAGCACAAGAGACACGAGATTTATACTAGTTCGGGCCACCGTTGTGGTGTAATACCCTACTCTAGTTTGTGGTGTGGTGGGTTGCCTCTTGGGCTGATGAAGAACAATACAAGGAAGAACAGCCTCGCGTGGGTCTGTTCTTGGTGGGTGTGATGAACTGCTAGGTGGTGTTCAGTCACTCTAGCTACTGGTTTCCTGATGAGGATTCCGATCTCTCTTCGTCTCCCCAAGATGCCCTTCTTCTAGCTGCCCCTTGCCCTGAGTGTGGCTACTCCTATTTATAGGCGAAGGCCTGGGCCTCTTCCCAAATATTGAGCGGGAAGGGCGCCAACAATTGGCCATTTTGAAGGGGAACAGCGGGTACACTTATCCTGACTAAAGTTGTTCCTCGCCTGCCAAAGGCTCTGGTGATGACGTCTGCTTGGGCTCCACGATGACTCCCTTCCAGCCGTTGGGCTGGTCTTGGTCTTGTTGCACCGAAACGGATGCCTTTGCTTGATGCTCTCGCCTGCGCTTGCTCCCTTTGCACCAAAGAGGAAAGGAGGAAGCTGCATGGGCTGGCGCCCGTGGCACCCTTAGTGCGTCATGGCTTGCGTCATGGGCGCCAGAGGTACCACGCCTTGAATTCTCTGCCTCCTCATGAGCCAACTGGCGAGGCCGTGCACGAGAAGCTCCTTGTCGTCCGTCCTTGGCAATCTGGCCCCTCGTAAGGGTCTTTAGCTTGCGTTGATGAAGATGGGCTGTCCTGGGCCTCCTTTGAGCCACGCCGCGAGGCATGAGCGATCAAGTCAGGGACCCCGTTCCCGAAGCGCCCGACAGGTTGGATGAAGAGCAACAGCCAAGTGTGCGGTTCAAGCAAAGAAGTATCGGCCAAGAGGAAGAGGGACAAGGACGAAGTCGAGGACGTGGACGAGGACATCGAGTAAGGTGGTAGTGTCGTTGCTCATGGTGGTTCTAATGCAGTGTCTACCGTAATAGTTGGAAAGTTTAATTTCAGGTGTGCTTAATTTAATTTGAGGGGTGTGTTGTGCTGAGCCCCCAGCAGAACTATGTTATGTTTCTTCTTGTTACTTTAACTCTTCAGTAAGTACATACTAGTATTTCTTACATTTCAACTTTTAGTTGGTATAGTACTACCACTCGTTTATTCACATTATATCATTACAATATATATGGCCAACATCATATAGCCAGCAGTTTAGTTGTCAAAGAATTTCAGGGTGCTTAGTTTTGTCAAAGAATTCCGGGTGCTTAGTTTTATTTGAGGGGTGGGTTGTCTGGACACCATTATTGTGACTAGCCTTTTTAATAGTACTATATGCATAATTTGGCGACTGACGCTCTCTATATGTACCACCTTTTTTAAGTTTCAAGTTTTGCTCCATGCGCAATCCATCGATACTCTTGTTGTACAAAAGTATACATTTTTAAAAGGCTAGAGGGCGGGCAGTCTAGCTTGGTCGGTTTCACGAGGCGAGGCCTTTGTGATTTGTGGCTCATTATTGCTGGAAGGCGGGGCCTTGTGATTTGACTGCTTTCGTATAAATCGCCGACGACCTGATCGAGGAGGAGCAGAGAACCGTGCGGTATACTCAAGTTTTCCACTGGAGTAGTACTGTGACGGAGGAGCACGAAACACGGAAGCCCAGTGCCATATGCCAATAAAAATGATCTAATTTTCTAGTCATCTCATTGTTAGCATTGTTCTATTCATGCCTCGCAGAGAACGTGACACGTGCGGTGAAACACCCGAAGCAAAATATGAAACACAGCAGCAAAAGAAGAAGGAAGATTATCACCCCAAATGATCTAATTCGCAGCGAATTAAATGCGCTTCTTCATTGCCTCCCGACCTCCATCTCCTGCGCGTCTCCTCCGCCATCTTCTTCATTCTGTCCATGACGGGATTTCTCGACGCGAGCCTTCATCATCTGTTCCACGGCGCATTACGTACCTTGACAGCAGCCGGGTGCTCGAGGCGGAGCTTCGCCAACTCCTCCTTCTGTTCCATGATGAGGGCATGCAACATCTTCATCGAGGAACTACTATTCTCATGCAGCTTCTTCCAGCTAGTGTTCTTCTCCTTCAACAGGTCGATCTCGTGGCAGAGCTTCGCCTTGTCCTCCTGAAGTCGCAGGATTTCGCCGGTCGCCTTCTTCTCCGAGGCAATGCTCTTCTTCAGCAGCATCACCAAGCCGGTGGTTAACTCCCCCTGCTGATTGAGCTCAGTGGGCATGTCGTCGAGGCTCTCCTTCAGCAACTCCGTCAAGCCTTGGATGAACTCCTTCTGCTTATTGAGCTGATCGGGCATGCCGTCGAGCCATAATGACTCCAGCTCCGCCGGCTCGGCATGTTCGCCTCCGCGGCTAGGGCGCTCCTAGGAGCCATCGCCTGCCTGTGAGAGATCTTTCGAGGTCTCTGCGTGGCGTGAGCCCTCTTTTTCCGCAGCCTTGGTTGCCGCTCCTTATTACAGTAGTTCTCGACCTAGAGCTCTGCTCACCGGCCATGGAAACGACGGACGAAGAAGAAGCACTTATGAGGAGGAAAGGCAGAGTAATTTTCGGTTAGGTAGTTCCCCTTTTTATAACCTAAGTACTAGCACTAGTAGTACTAATTCCTGCATAGTGGGAACACGTTCAGGTTTGGTACGTAGTACTAGTAGGTGTGAGCAGGCTTTCGAATGTGATGGGAACAAGGTAAAGATTAATTGATGGTTTTGGTTTCAAGGCCCGAAGCGGCTCCCGATGAGTTTAGTGGAACATAAATTTCAAGTAGACTACACTGCTCAAATGCGTAAATATTATGTTCTTGTCAAAATTGGCACAAAATACGAAGGAGACCAATGGAAGTACTACTAGCAACCCACGATTTAACTACTCGCATGCCGCAGTGGAGTAATAATGTCTTTCTTCCGCCCTCCGTCCACTCAATTTGCATCGCTGTATTAATTGACCATCAATGAAGTGAACGACTTTACACGTCAAATTATCACATGGGGTGGATCTTGGTACAAAATTGCGTCCGCCCATGTACCAGCGTGTGCATGCGAGGGAATGAGTGCGTGCGTGGCGTGCGTGCACATCTTAAACCGTGCATGTACCGCCGGTATGGCTCGGGGAGGACGAGTACATTCTTACGGAACCAGCACACGTCACCGTGATCAATCCACGCAAGGAGGTCGCGACAACGCCTCCACATGTGCCACGTGGCTTCATGAACTGTAAGAGAGACACTGTGTAGCGTGCCATTGGTATTCTAATTTCGTGTTTTGCACATACTCAAAGTACTAGTAATTTACGTGCATTGCACGCATCAGATTTGCAACAAATTATGAATAAATACCACACTATAGCATGTAAGCTCTTAGTCATATATGCGTGATGTAGTCCTTCGTTTAATTCTTATAGTTCATCTCATTCAAAATCAAATTAGTTTTTATAAAAAGCTAAGAACAGCGTGAATAGGAAAAACATGGGATTATAGTGGAATGTCGTATTGAATCCTACAGGATTGTACGAGTGTTTGATTGTGCATAGAAAAAATGCAGAATTCTTTCAAAGAGGTTTGAGTGGATGGGATGTTTCCTATGAAATCTAGTGCAAATGAATCATATGGAAAAATTCCTATGGTTTACAATCCTACGAATCAAACAACCAAGATAGGAAAAATTCCTAATGATTAGAATCCTCCAAAATTCCTTTGAGAATCCTTTGAATCAAAGAAGCCCTTAATCTATTTTATGATTCATGGAATTGTGCATTGTAAAGCATAAAGTAAAAACAAATAATGGCAATTCAACTAGAAAAAAGTTTGGGCAGTTATGATACGGAAGATTCTAGAACAAAAGAGAACCACTTTGTTGTTTTGAGGTTTGTGCATTATGCTTAAGTTCAACCATGGAGTCGCTAGATTGTACATGTGGCAAAATCCGGTGGGGGCTAGAAGATGGTGCGAGGGGCGAGTGGAGGAGACTATGAAGGAATGCACAAGTGCGAGATCGATATTTAGAGAGGGGCGAACACGTGCGCTATTGCGCATGATGGCGGAGCCATGAAAAATAAATGAGCTAGGGGCCAAGCATTGCTAATCCTTTACGAGGAGGGTCAATTCATGAAATTAAACCTTTTTAGCAGCAATTGTCTAATGATCACATTCATATTAGCCTCGATATATAGTGATGTTAGGGGGGGGGCCCTTACCTTTGTCTTCGCCATTGTGCGCATATGAGAGATGAAGCGGAAGGCATGGATGATGAGAGGGACGTTGGATATATAATTAATGTGGGTGTATTAGCTATTTATGTTAATCCTATATAGAGAGTAGATTGATTGATGTGGACGTGGAGAGGTATAGATTGATCGATGTGGATGTGGGAAGAGGGTGAGACCTCCTTTGGATATATCGATTGATCGGTTTGTGTGGAAAACTATGAAAGACCTAGCTATATACACATACATAGAGGAACATCGATTGTTGAGCATGCACGCGTGAGAGATAAAGAATGCCCGTATGAGGGAGGGGATGTGTGTGGGTGTGTGCCTTCATGGGAGACCGACCTAAAAGATTGCATGCGTGCGATAGATAATGCCGATTGTTAGTGTGTGTGCATGCATGCGAGAGAAAGTTAGTGGTACAATTATAAAGATAAGACTCTGTGTGGGTGTAAAAGAATAGGTGAGGTCATAATCAATGTAAAGTTGAATTCGAATATTTGAATAAGAGATCCTGATGTTTGAAACCCATGCATGCATGAATATAACGGAGATCTGCGCGGTGTGGTTTGGAAACGAGCATGTTGTAATGTATGCACATTGAACAAGGTCAGACTGATTTGAATTTGAGATACCAATGGCAGACATCATTTGCCCATGTCGCATCCGTGCATGTAATTGGAGATGATGGGATGACTTTAGCATCACATATCTATATCTATACCCTATATATATTATATTATATTTATTTTTTATTGTGGTGAGGTAACTTTAACTTTGAAAGATGGTCGTTGGATGAGGCGAATCCGATGGTCCAAAGATGGCAAATTTGAGCACTATTGGCGTTGGATATCATCTAGATTCCACCAGATTTCGCCACATGTATAATCTAGAAGACTCCATGGTTGAACTTAAGCATAATGCACAAACATCAAAACACAAGCACTTCTTATTTGTTCTAGAATCTTCCGTATCATAATTGCCCAAATGTTTTCTACATGATTTGCCATTATTTGTTTTTACTTTATGTCTTACAACGCACAATTCCATGAATCTTAAAATAGATTAGCTTTCTTATAAAAACTAGATGATTTTGAATGAAATGAACTATAAGAATTAAGCGAACATCTACATCATGCATATATGACTCAAAGCTTGCATGCTATAATGTGGTATTTATTCATAATTTGGTTGCCAAATCTCATGCGTGCAATGCACGTGTACCTTACTCTAGTCTAAATGGTGTTTGTGTGTGTGTTGTGCGTGTTGAGGTGCAAATTGTCTTTTTTGGGTACATGTTAAGCTTGTTCTTCAAAATTTCAAGCGCGCCTTGTTATGCGAAAATTGAAGCTAAGCGTCTCTGTCTATCGTCTCTTGAAACTCCGCCTCTTCAACCCGCGCCTTGTTAGCCGAAATATTTAAGATATATCTTTGTCTCGTTGTGCTCAGACAACTCCCTCCATCTCAACCAGCGCCTTGCTATTCGAAATTACAACGCGAAAACTCCCACCTCCTGTGAAATCCCTACACGCGAAATGCCCGTGGTACCCCTGAACCGAAAGAACCACCTCAAATCGGTGGGGGATACTTTTGTAACTTACACACATTTCGGACAAGCGTGTCTCTAAGCCATGATTCCCCACTGCCATCCCAACCGCCCACCCATTCGTACACCGAGGCCGTGAAAACCCGCGACGAAACCCCACACCCTGCTCCGTCCGCCACCCAGCCGGAGCTTCTTTCCCGACGACATCGTCCACAGCAACACCTCGACGTCCCTCATCCACCGTACCAGATGAGGATCCGTCATCGATCTCATCGTCCCGCCGGTTCAGCCACCCCGTCCTCCACCTCCAAGGAGCTGCCCCGACGTTCCCCTCGTCTTTGACGCCACCTCCATTCCCACACCGCCATCTTCACCTGCACCACCGGAAGAGCATCATCATCACCGTTTCCTCGGATGAAGCTGCGGCCTAATCGGCGCCACCAAAGAGGTTGTACACTAATCGCCACATTTTCTTATTGATTTGATCTCACGGTGCTGCTGGCGCTAGGTCCCGAGCCGACACGGCGCGGCTCCATCCACGGCGGCGTCGCCGGCCACTTCCTCCACGGTGTTGCTCCCTCGGCAGCGACGTCCACATCAGTAGGAGTTGCTGCTGCTTTAGCTCTCACTCGTGCTGCTGCTCTGCTCTTGCTCTCGGTCCCCTGCCTGGTCTGCTCTTGCTATTGCTCTTGCTCGCGCTGCTGCTCTCGCTCTTGCTCTTGCTTGCGATTCTGCTCCGATTTGGCTACACTTGATCGACTGAATCGACTTTTAGGTCGATCGATTTCCAAGGGTGGGCTGCGGGTGAAGGAAGAACCAGCCTTGCAGGAGGAGGGGGCTCGCGGAGAGATACACCACTATCTATCTTAGGGTTCAGGATGGGTGCGGTGGTGCAGTGGCGGTTGGCGGGCGTTGGCGAGGCGGTGGCGTGGGGATCGCGGAGAAAATCTCGGCAGGGTGGGGCCTAGAGGGATGGCCGAGGCGGGCGGACGGTGGTGGGGAGTGTTTCGAGGGTGGGCGGCGGCACCACCGGCCATGGTGGCGGGGTGGCTGCTGTTTGGCCGGTGGTGGTGGCGGCTCGAGGGTGGAGGTTGAAGATGAACCGAGCCCTTGATTTCGTATCCACGGCTGCAAAATCGGTGACGGAGATGAAAAAGTCGGTCGACCGACGTGTAGCCTCACCTTGCTAGTGTGTTCAGTTTCGACAAGCAAAATTCAGTTTTAACAGACAAAATTCAGTTTGGACGGTTAGGTTCAGTTTGTGACAGTTAAGTTCAGTTTGAGCAGTTAAGTTCAGAGATGGCGGCTGATGTATTTTACATCTAGCACTTTGTGGTTATGTATTTTCGTCATGTATTGGAGATGCTATTAGAATTCCACTCAGGTAACGTTGTTCGTTGTCTCTCTTGTCTGCTTCACCTCGGCGTCGTACAACTCAGCGGGCTGCTCCAACCACGAAACCCTCCATCACAGCGGAGCGATACCTCGGGCTCCATCTCCGGGCGCCTAAGATCTTCTTCCCTCCTCGGCAGCAAAGTCAGCGGAGCATCCTCACCGCCAACCCAATCACGGTGAGATCGACATGGCCGCCAAAGAGGTTGTACACTTGTTGCATCTCTTTTTACTCTACATGTTATATATATTGTCCCTTGAGCACTTTCGTAGTAACAGGAAATCGATTATTTTATCCTACTATATGACAAGCGGTGAGGTACCAGGAAACTTAGCTATCCGTGATGGACTCTCTTGAGCGCCATCATTATTTATCTCTGCGTTTGAGCTGTGCATTTGTCGATGGGCACGGGAGTTGAGCTAGTATGGCGTGGGCTGGGTCCAAAGTAATAGAAGTAGCACAAAAACATTTTTTAGTGTAGGATTTTCCTTGCTCAAGCCTGCCTACTAGAATCGCTTGATGCTTGAAAGGAAAAGTGAATGAAAAACATAGGAATTGGAAAGTTTCCTATGGTACTACTTTTCATGAATTTGGTGCAAAGGAATGGAGCAAAGGAAAATTGTAGGATTTGTTCCTTTAGTGTCTCCTTGAAAGAAAAACCGTAGGAATTCTAATTTCCACTTCTCCTCCTTTTCATATTCCTATTCATCAAGCACAAGACTAAGAGATAGTAGCATAATAGCATTATAACCGTACATTTTCTTGTGGTTTGACTTAATCTCACCATGCTTTTTGCATCCTGTGATCTTCCAATTGTTGTGAATCAAACACCCAGATTGGCGAAATCCGTGTTTTAAATTCTCTATTTTGCACGTGCATTCCTATCCTATTCCTATCTATTTCCTATCCTTGCATTGTTAGAATCCTCAAATTCAAACAAGCCCTTACTCAATTACTTCTATTACAGATATGCGTCAAAGAAAACCTTGTGTGGTTTGTCCTGCTCCCGTGGCGCTGTGTTCTACCTTAGCTCAGCTGCACCAACGACGGAAGGGTTCACCACAGAGGATCCGCTCTCGACTGCCTTTCGCCACCTGGATCTTGTTCCCCGCGCTGCGATCCGACAACTGCATTACCATCATCAACTGGCGGATGACCTTGAGGACTACGGGTCCGCAAGAGAGGTCGCACTCTTCCGTGTCTGCTTACGTTATCGTTGCTTAATATGATGACATGCTACATTATCGTCGTGTTCACCTATTAGACTCGAGTCAGGTCCAAACTAATCTTTGAAACTTGAGTTTTTAAATGGTTGTGGGGTACATATTGGGGCAGCAATCAGTACTATCTGTCTACTATCTGGTTAATCTCCGGTGTCTACTATGAGTTTCATGTTGGGTGCAAACAAACATTAAAGGAGCCATTATCTGTATTTTTAACTAAAGTTATTATCACTTTGCTATCATTGGTTTTGGGTCTATCCACAGTTTGCTACCATCACTCTGGATTTGTGCATGCACTCCTTACATAATCTCACTATGTTTTATTCCTATGCATGCCGTTATTGTACACAATGGAACTGATCATGTAGAGCAAAAGAGGCGAGCCTTGTGTGGCAATAAAATTTCATGCAGACGTCGTTCCATGGTGGCGCAAAGGCAGCCCCCTCCACCCATTTGGATCGTAATCAAGAGGAAGATAATTGTTACGAGGGGATTGAAGAAGAGAAGACCACTCCTATTTACAACATGAGGTCTTCGTTCTAACTTGGCATGCTTGATGTTGGTAATATCATGCATATGGTGCCTTGCATTGCTTCTTGTATACATTAAAGATGTCATCTGCTTAGTTTAGACATGCTTTGTGTCAATGCCATCTGTTTGTTTCTTTATCGTATATGTGAATCATGCAATGCCATCTTGTCTAGCCAGGCATCATATATGTGAATTTTGCAATGCCACCCTAGTTAGCAGAGTCATCTTATATGTGAATTATATCATGCATCATTTTTTATTATGTGTTAAATTTGTCAACAATTTTAGTACATTCAATTACTCTTCTGTGCATCAGCCATTAAGCACAGTCATGGAAAAATCTGGAGTGGAAACAAGGTCTTGAGAGCGGAACAATGCTATCGACGAAGCGCATGTCTTGCTGGTTCCGATAGCTCCTCGAGAGGAGGATTCGAGACAGATGACCATCATATTTCCCCACGAGGTGCATGCCCTAACTTGGCGAGGTTATGTTACTCATATCGTGGGTATGGTATCTTGCATTGCTATGTCATTTGCTTAGTTTAGACAGGCTTTGTGTGAATGCTACTGTTTAGTGTCTAATTACCATATATGTGAATTATGCAATGCCATCTTGTTGCAAGACATTATATATGTGAATTATGCAATGTTATCTTGTTGCAAGGCATTATGTATGTGAATTATGCAATGCCATGCTGTTTAGGCAGCGTCATATATGTGAATTATATCATGCCGTCCTTTTTTGTATTTCTCATTGCTTTTGTATAACAATGTTTGTATATTCAACTGATCTTCCTATGCATCAGCTATTTGAATTGGTGATGGAGAAATCTGGAGTGAAACAAGGTCTTGAGTAGACAATGCTACTTGTTGAAGCGAGATATCTTGCTGGTTCTGAGATAGCTCTTGAGAGGAGGATTGGAGGCAGATGACCAGTCCTATTATCCCCCTGAGGTGTATGCTCAAACTTGGCAGGGTTATATTACTCATATAATGCATATGTTGTATTGCAATGCTTAATTTTTTTACATCATATACACAATATTGAATGCCATCTCCTTAGTTGACACATCATATATGCAATTGCCCTCTGCTCACTTCCTTAGTATATAAATCATATATTTGAATTATGTCATGCCATGATGTTTACATAGACAGCATGTATCTGAATTATGGCATGCCAACCCCATTTTCTAAAGACATAATATAGTTATATCATCTCATCCTGTTTACATAGTCATCATATTTTAAATTATTTCATTCTATCCGTGAATTATATCATGCCATCATGTTTCCATCGACGACATGTTTGTGATTTATGGCATGCCAACCACTTTAATAGACACATCGTATAGTTATATCATGTCATCATGTTTACATAGTCATCATCTTTTGAAGTATGTCATTCTATCATGTTTAGTTAGCCATCATACATGTGAAATTGTGTCATGCTATCCTGTTTAATTAGCCATCATATATGTGAAATTATGTCTGCTATTACATTTTGCTTAGACAACATAAATGTGAATTATTTCATGCCCTGTTTTCTTCCCTACTATCCATTGCACTGTCTATCTTACAATGTATGTACATTCAATTACTTTTCTTGTTTATCATCCATTTCAATTGGAGGAGTGATGGCAGATATCGTGGGAGTAAAACACGGTCTTGAAAAGACCATGCTACTGTCGTCGAGCATAGAACCACGGTTGTACTTGCCCAAGAATCAGCCCCACCACAAATAACCCACACTCACGCAGTTGTATGTAGCGCCTCGATGCGGCTATATCTCCCGCGTGTCGAAGCGACTTAGAGGCATAACCGCATTGAAAGCAATGTCGCAAGTGAGGTAATCTTCACACAACCCATGTAATACATAAGGGAAAGAGATACATAGGCGGCTTACAATCGCCACTTCACACAATACATGAGTAAAGCATTACATCATACAGATACAATCAAGGTCCGACTCACGGAACCAAAATAAAAGACTACCCCAAATGCTACACGGATCCCGATCGTCCCAAGCTGAGCTCCACTCTT
>JAHIAM010001463.1:0-25354 GCA_021605205.1 Aegilops longissima
TGAAATGTGCCATTTTAGAAAATCTATCCACAACAACAAAGACGGAATCCTTGCCATTTTGAGTCCTAGGCAAACCAAGTACAAAATCCATACTAATGTCTTCCCATGGTTGATATGGAATAGGAAGAGGCATATAAAGACCATGAGATTGAGCTTTAGACTTAGCTTTGCGACATGTGTAGCATCGGTTGGTGAAGCGTGAGGCGTCATGAACATCTTGGGCCAAAAGTAGTTGTTGGAGAGTGCGGCGAATGTCTTGTCGCGTCCAAAGTGTCCCATGAGGCCGCCTCCATGAGCCTCTTGCAAAAGGAGCAAGCGAAGAGAAGACTAGGGAATGCAAAGTTTGTTAGCTCTCATAAGGTAACCATCCTTGATGTAATATTGTTCCCAAGGCGTATCGTCAAACACTTAGCATAAGGAGAAGCAAAAGATGGATCATGCTCATACAAGTCTTTTATATGCTCAAAACCAATAACATTCAACTCAAGTTGAGTGACAAGCATGTTTATGCGTGAAAGCGTCGGCAACTACATTTTCTTTACCCTTAATGTACTTGATCACATAAGGAAAAGATTCAATGAATTCACTCCATTTGGCATGGCGCTTGTTCAATTTAGTTTGACCTTTGAGGTACTTAAGTGTTTCATGATCGGTATGGATGACAAACTCATGCGGTCTAAGGTAATGTTCCCAAACATGTAGCACACGCACTAAAGCATACAATTCTTTGTCATAGATGGGATAATTAAGTTGAGCACGGAGAGTTTTTCACTAAAATAAGCAATGGCTCGTTTTCTTGCATCAAAACTCCGCCAATTCGGTACCACTTGCATCACAATGAACCTCAAAAGTTTTGTCAAAATTGGGCAAAGCAAGAATCGGAGCATGAGTAAGCAAAGACTTGAGCTCATCAAAAGCGGTTGATTGCAAGTTCCCCAAACAAAGGGAGTATTCTTCTTGCTCAAAGCATGCAAAGGAGCGGCAATTGTGCTAAAATCTTTCAAAGCGACGATAGAAACCCATAAGACCAAGAAAACTTCGCACTTGTTGCAAATTGGTGGGTTGGGGCCAAGTTTTGATTGCTTCAATTTTAGATTCATCAACATGGACACCTTTTGAAGAGACAACAAATCCCAAGAAAACCACTTTGTCAACGCCAAAAGTGCATTTTTCAAGTTTGCATAAAGGCTTTCCTTGCGAAGAGTTTGCAACACAGATTTAACATGATTAATATGCTCTTTCATGGTTTGCTAAACACAAGAATATCATCAAAGTAAACCACAACAAAGACTCCAATATAAGGACGGAAGCACATGATGCATAAGGCGCACAAAAGTACAGGAGCTTCGAAAGACCCATAGGCATCACTAACCACTCATATAAACCAAATTTGGTTTTGAAAGCAGTTTTCCATTCATCACCCTCTTGTATGCGATTTGATAATAGCCACTTTTAAGATCAATTTTGAGAAAAGTTGGCTCCACTAAGTTCATCAAGCATGTCATCTAAGCGAGGAATGGGATGCCTATATCGAGCAGTAATAGCATTGATAGGTCTACAATCGGAACACAGCGGAAACTTCCATCGGGCTTAGGCACAAGAATAACGGAGCGGCACAAGGGCTTAGGCTTTCACGTACATGACCGTTGTCGATGAGTTGTTGTACTTGCCGTTGAATCTCCTTGGTTTCTTCGGATTGACTCGGTATGGAGCTTTGTTTGGTAGCGGCGCTCCGGGGATGAGGTCGATTCGATGCTCAATGCCTCAAGAGGAGGTAGACCGGAGGTAGCTCATCGGGAAAACATCTTGAAATTCCTGCAAAGAGATTGAAACACCAAAGGTAGCTCGTGAATGGTGTTAGTTTTGGTTCTCCATCCTTGCACACAAGGACAAAGTGCATCACACTCGATGGGTGCTCACACACTTCTCTCATCTCATTTTGGTGGCAAATAGAATGAGGTTTTTCTCTCTAGGCGAAGAGTCTCTCAAATTTGGCTTGTGGCTCTCACTCACTTTTGGGTGGATCACTTTCTCCTCTTTTCTCTATGATGTGTGGCTTGCTTGTCGGCTATCACGTGACTAGGAGACATAGGTCGAGCACATACTCCTTCCCTTTCATCTTGAAGCTATAGTGATTGGTTCGCCCATTGTGGATGACACCACGGTCGAATTGCCATGGTCGACCAAGAAGGAGGTGGCAAGCGGTCATTGGGACCACATCACACTCCAAAGTGTCTTCATAAGCACCAATTTTGAAGGAGACTTGGACCGTATGCTCGACTCGTATAGTCGGAGTCCTTAGCCATTGAACCTTGTAGGGTGTGGGTGCTTCCTCTTGACCAATTGTAGCTTGGAGCATAGTTCTTCACTTGCCAAGTTGTGGCAACTACCTCCATCGATGATGACCTTGATGGACCGTCCATTGATGCGGCTTTTGTGTGGAAGATGTGGCATCATTGGTCTTCTTCTTGTTGATGTTGAAGAGTCAAGACCTTGGAGACAACGAGGCGGGGCTCGAATCCTCATCACAAAGACTTGATCATCTTCATCTTCATTCACTTGCCGGTGCATGGCCACTTGCTCAAGGGCTTCCATTTCCTCTTCACTCATGGAGTCATATGTGCCATCGTCGTTGAGGATCATGGTGCGCTTGTTGGTGCATTCGTATGACTTGTGGCCTCGGCCGCCGCAAGTGAAACACTTGAAGGAGCTTGTCTTGATGGTCTCATCGGTCGGAGTAGAGGATGAAGCACGCGGCTTGAGGTTGCTTGTAGTAGGAGGAGGACGACTTGAACTTGTCGATGTCTTCTTGTAACTTGACTTGTCGTCGTGTCTTGAAGAAAGCTTGGTTGATGTAGATGTTGGAGGAGTCGTTGAAGCTTGGTTGTTGGAGAAGCCGTAGGTCTTGGATGAGTACTTGGCGTACTTGAAGTCATCTTGTACTTGGCGTTCCGCCTTTGTAGCTTGATGTACGAGCTCAATGAGGGATGAGTATGGTTGGAAGTCGGCGATCTTCTTGATGGGATGATTGAGTCCGTTCAAGAAACGTGCCATAGTTTGCTCATCATCTTCCTTGACATTGGCTCGAATCATGGCTATCTCCATCTCCTTGTAGTATTCTTCAACGCTCTTTGTTCCTTGCTTGAGTAGTTGGAGTTTCTTGAAGAGGTCGCGGTTGTAGTAGGTTGGCACAAAGCGTGCTCGCATGACATCCTTCATTTGAGCCCAAGTGGTGATTGGGGTTCACCTCTTGCTTGTCGTCGCTCAATGATTTGTTCCCACCATATGAGCACATAATCTTGGAACTCAAGTGATGCCATAGCGATTTTCTTCGCTTCATCGTAGTTGTGCAAGCGGAAGATTTTGTCAACCTTCAATGCCCATGAGAGGTAGTCTTGGGTCATTGCTTCCATTGAACTTTGGCATGGTGAATTTTAGCTTGCCGAAGCGTTGCTCTTCATTGTGTTGTTGGCGATGTTGATGATGGCGTCCTTGGCGTGGAATGTACTCGTCTTCATGTTGCTCTTGGCGCGGAGGAAGACCATGATCAACTTGCTCTTGTTGAATTTGATGTTGAGGTGGAGCTTGCGAGCTTGTGGAGGAGCTTGAGGAACTTGGCGTTGTACATGAGGTTGGTAGTTCCTCTCTTGGATTTCTTCTCGAAGGGCTTCCTCTTGATTGCGCCGTTCGTGATTGCGGTTGGCGAAGGATCTACTTGATTCTTGAAGGGCACGTTGCGCCTCAAGAGCTTGCGCTTCACGTTGTTGTTGTTGAAGACGTTGAGCCTTGGCATCTTGTTCGTCTTGGTGACGACGTGCTCTTTCTTCCTCTTGTTGGCGACGAAGACGTTGTCGTTCTTGGGCTTGAGCAAAAGCCTCTTGGTTTGATTGAGGACGAGGAACTTGATCATCAACTTGCTCTTGTGAATGCTTGTCATGTAGCGGGTTGCGAGATGCATGCGGTCTTGGCCTTGCGGCTCGTCGAAGAGTGTTCGATGACGGTGTACTTGAGTCGTAGAATGTGTCATCGGAATGTCGACTCGGCGGCTCCGTCTTGATGATGAAGAAGTGGAATGATGCCGTTTTCATCATCAGCGGATCTCGTCCATTCTTGCATCATTCTCTTCCTTGTGAGCCTCGAACTTGTTGTCGAAGTAGTCTCTTGTACGTTGCTCGGAGAGTCGCAAGTCGGTGGCGAGGTTGTCGATCTGATCGCTCATTGCTTGTTGTTCTTGGTGCAACGCTTCGTTGTGCACCAAAGAGGTGGCTCTTGGTGACGATGAGGACATGTCGTCGTCTTGCTCGATGAAGAGTGGGTTGGTAGAAGAACTTGGCCTATCCATCATTCCAAACAAGATGTGAGTGGTAGAGCGGAAGAGAACTTATACCAATGTACCTTTGACCGATGTTGAAAATGAATCAAGTTCACTCAAATGCGGACAATGAAATAGCACTCTTGGTACCGATTCTTGTCGGTTCTCACACCTACACAAAAAAAGCTTATGGTGGAGCTCGGTTAGGATGGTGGCACAAAATTTGATGCGATTGTAAGTGAGACTCAATAAAGTTGAAAAAGATTCGCAAATTCGCAAATGTAACAAGTAGACCAAGCAAGTAGTGGTACACGGAAACACACACAAATAGATAAGTGGGATTGTGCAAACCAAAAGTGAGCCAAAATGTGGAAACCACGAGAATGCTCTTGTTGCACAATACTAGAGAGACGCTAGCACGATTGCACAATAGGCGGATCTGCGAACTTGTGCACAACCTATTAGGAAAAATGCAACGATCTCTATCCCAAGTATGCTATATGTATGATATTTCGTGCTATGATCCAAGATGATCGGATATGACAATCTTAATGTTGTATGATGCTATGGTTCTTGCTTATAAGCTCTTTGCTTATCTTTCCTCTTTGCTTAAAAGCTTGGGTGGCTCTTTCACTTTTGAGCTCTTTTCTTATGCAAACTTCACGAACCAAGATAGCAATTGTGTATGCGATGACAACATTGTGACACACAAGTTGATCTCAAGATATGCACCACTATGGTATGCTATGTATGCTATGGAGTATGATCACTAAGGTGCACAAGTCACGTTGCCGGCAATACTCGATGGCTAGTCTCGATGGGTAAGCAACACAAAAGTAAGGCTATGTGGTTATCAATGCAATTGCGAGAGATGACAAAGATGTCGTCGAGGTTACCGTCCTTGACGATGATGAGTCCTTGCCGAAGATGAGCGGTGGTGATGTTGACGTCGAACCATACCTATATAGCCGAAACACAATAGGACACGGGAACCACAATCCAAATTCTCAAAGACCAAAAGCGAAAATGTGGTAGCGGAAAGTGGAGGTGGTATAGCGGATGATGTGGTTTCATCCCTAGGCAAAGATGCCGATGTTTGGAAAATTTGATGGTGTCAAAAGGTGGTGAAACCAAGGTGAGGTCCTCGGGCACGTCGATAGCTTCAAAACGAGCCGAAGAACACTCAAATCGGAGTTCGGAGTGAAAAGTTATGATGAAAATGGTGAAAGTCGGAAGGCTGGCTGGCCAGGGCGGTAGTACCCATTGTGGGCGGTAGTACCGCTCGTGACGGGATTTTCGACTATTTCGCTGAGCAGGGGCTGGCGGAAGTGCCGTGCTCAGCGGTAGTACCGCTAGGAGGGCGGTAGTACCGCTCACAGTGGTAATACCGCTAGGAGGGCGGTAGTACCGCTCGTGTCGGGATTTTCTCGATTGTTCAAGCGGTTCTTGCGATTTTGGGGCGGAAATGGGTGATTTCGGGTCAAAATTCGATGGATTTTGTGGATGGAAAGAGGTGAAACTGGGGAGATGCTAGATCGACTCGAAACCAAGCAAATCCACGGATCAAAATCAACAAAATTTCATCACACTAACAAATCACAAAAAAATTGGGGCTATTTTTGTGGGGAATTTTGAATTAGGACAAAACAACAAAATCAAGCTAGAAAAAGAGGGTAGGGGCTCCAATAACGTGATCAGCGTGGCTCATGATACCATGATGATGTAGGGCGGAACCCTATGTGGGCGATCTTTCACGCTTGGAGAGAATCCCTACGAGGAACACGAAGAGCGAGCGGAAGAACACGAGGGAAAATCTGAGGGAGAGCGAGAGAGATCACTCAACCGACAAGAAAAGCGATCACACAAGTGCTAGATTATCAAACACATAGAGTGGCACAAGATTCAAGGACAACAAAGGGTAGGATACAAGGGTAGCCGTTCTTCTCCATGAGGAGGTCTTGATGGGGTCCACCCTAGGAGGGTCTTGAATCCGCTTGGGGATCTTCTCCGTAGAGGTCCTGATCTCGAAGGAGAAGTAGCCAAGTGGATGAGCAAAGGCTCTCACATGAAATATGAGCAAATCCAAAGCTAACCCTAGAAAGGATGAGGGAAGGTCTATTTATAGTCTAGGACCTCCAAGGGGTAAGTTAGGCGAAAAGAGTACATGGGCCTCGGCCCGATATCTTTACTGCAGCAGGCGGTAGTACCGTTGCTTCATGGCGGTAGTACCGCTTTCAGTGATAATGCCGCTTGGTGGTGATAGTACCGCTCTGAAGCCGTTCGATTCGAGTGTGTCGGGTTTTGCGGAAGTAGGCGGATGGAGAGCGGTAGTACCGCTTGGCTCGGCTCAGCGGTAGTACCAGCTTGGCTTGAGCGGTAGTACCGCTTCATTGGTGATAGTGCCGCTTGGCTTGAGCGGTAGTACCGCTCCCTCGAGACTCTGCAGCTCCTTCTCTTGCTCTTGGTGTCCCTCTTGGGCTGCAGCTTCTCCTAGGTTGGTTCCTTGGTACCTAAGCATGCACAACATTCCAGATTGAGGTAGTAGCCATGTCTCGAGAGGGTCATATGATATTTCAGTAAGGAGAGAAGTCACCTCGGTCTCGAGAGCTCGAGCTCGTGCTCTAGTCATGGGTCCTCTTGGCTCTTGATGAGACGGTTGTGGATGCATGGGGATGATCGTGGGATGCTCCGCATCACATTGGGGACACGCTGAGCGCGCACTTCATCCCTAACGACCATGAATATCAGCGCGGGGTTGAAGAACCTGGGGACGATGACAACAACGGTAACAACGACGACGGTGATAGCGGTGACGTGTCTCCTTTGCCTGCCCCTCCTTCTTACTTGTGGATACCTTAACTGTAACCCCGTGGTGTCACAAGGGATATTTTGCATGGATCTTTGAATTGTGTATCCAACCACATTTCCGTCATCGCGGGCATTGCTTTCATCCACACTGACTTCCCAGTTTCTTGCTGTTAACTGCAGCCCCCAAGCAAGGGTCAGTCATCACAGCCATGCTGGGTCGCGATGCCCGGGCATGGCCAGGAGGTAAGTGCTCCCAAGCTGGGGAGCTTGAGAGCAACGCGTGCCCGCTGGCTCACTCAAGAGCGTCGCGCGAGGACTTAGGCACCAAGGCCTTGGTGAGGTGGTGTGCATAGGGGCAGGCCCATGGCCCCAAAGCCTCCACCGCCTAGGCCCTTAAGGCTGCTAGGGCTTACCCAAGAGCAAGCACCATGCCCAGCCCCTGCTCGCCCGATGCTCACGAGGGGCACGCTAGCTGGGTGTTGTTGCTTGAGAAAAACGCAATTCAGGAAGAGAAAAAACAAAACAAAAACCCCATCCATGTTCTGATTAAAGACCTCAAGCTTTTTTTCCAGAGAAACAACAAACATGTTTACAAAGAAGGAAAAAAGGGCTGCCGCGTCCGACGCCTACATTAGTATTCCCATTAGCGTGTAGCATGGGGCCTCCACTTAGGCGTGGGCATAGTCGTTGTTCGACCGTTCTGCCAGCATGGAGCATGGGGCTTCCACTTGGCCGTTGGTGGGAGCTCCCGCGAGGCCGTGGGGCGGCGCATCGGGAGACTCCGAGTCTTGTACAACCCCACTCATCGTTATGTGAGATTGTCACGGGTAGAACTTGCGGAGGTCCTGGATGTTCTAGACATTCGGCACGGGAACTCCGTCCTCTGTCTCCAGGCGCGCAACTCCTAGCCTGGAGATGTGGGCGACCCTGAAAGGGCCTTCACAGATGGATGAGAACTTGTGGAGGCCTTCCATGGAGAGGACCAGTTGCAGGACGAGGTCCCTGACCTCGAGAGTGTGAGGGTGGATGTGGCCACTATGGTAGCGCCACAAGGCCTGCTGGTACCTTGAAGCGCTAAGAGCTGCCTGTCAGCGAGCTTCCTGAAGGAGCACAAGGTCAGTCCCCCACGAGTCCTCCTGTCTCACCTCGTCGAATGCCAGTACTCACAGGGAACCATGCTTGAGCTCAGTTGGGAGGACCACCTCGGCCCCGTAGACGAGGAAGAAAGGAGTCTCGCAGGTGGGCTTTGTTGCAGTGGTGTGGATGGACCACAGCACGGACCCGAGCTCATCGGGCCAGCCCCTGCCGCAAGCCTCGAGCTTCTTCTTGAAGCTCGTGATCTTGAGGCCCTTGAGGACCTCTGCGTTGGCGCGCTCGGCCTGGCTGTTTCTCCATGGATACGCCACTGAAGCATACCATATCTGCGTTCCAAGGTTAGCACAATATGACCTGAAGAGGCCGCTCGTGAACTGGGAGCCGTTGTGGGTGATGATAGAGTTGGGGACGCCGAACCGACTCACGAGGCCCTTCATGAAATAGAAGACCGAGCCTGCCGGGATGGTGCGCATGGGCTCCACCTCCGCCCACTTGGTGAATTTGTCGATGGCTACGTAGAGGTAGCGCACTGCTGCAGGATGGTCCAAACGTGAAACTACGATCAGAGACCCTTTGACGAAACTATGTGCGATGCATTAATCACAAATGGTGGTGTAAGAAAACCATAAAAAATGAGACAAACTGTTTGTGATGGCGGAGACATCAAACACGATTTATACTATAGTTACGTGTGCGCGGCATACATTTCACTCAAATGAACTGTTTGCAATGAGCATAACAACAAAAATGGTCAGCCAGCTAAAAGGTGTGTGTGATATATGGCATACAGTTCACTCGGGCGAACTGGTTGTGATTAGGCAACACAATAGAACGGCTAGCCAGCTGAAGGTGTGTGCGATAACAGACTAAGGCATAGCCTAGTGGTGGGAAGGGGCTGATGCCTTCCCACCCACCCAGGTTCAAGGCATGGTACTTGCAATTTGGATTTGTTGCACCAATTATACAGTAGAGGGTTCCCTTACAGTCTTTCTGTCAAAAAAAGGTGTGTGCGATATAGGGCATATAGTTTACTTGGATGAACTGTTTGTGATGAGCCAAGACAACAGAAACTGTTGAACTTAACAAGATGTGTGTGATACGTGGAAAACAAGTCAGTAATCAGAAATTTGTGGGAAGACTGATAATAGAACTGATGATTGTTGCTAATAAGCCGTGTGTGTTGTGGGAAAACTCTTGCTGGTATGCAATTGTCAGTGATTAATGAAATCATCACCGACGGGTTCCCTAGTTTACTCCCTTTGCGATGTGATTTGCTCTGTCTTCAGATGAATAACATATATAACCAAAGATAAACATCCAATTACATAAGTTACTATACAAAACATTCACACACACCTTAATAAACAATTACAAGCATTCTAAACTAGGAGGAACTATGATCTAATCATCTACTTCTTCTGAGGCTGCCGCCACTTCTTCGTGGCTCGATCCCTCGTTTGGGGCAGGATGAAGGCACTTCCTCATGTCAATGATCTGCCTGTACATCTCATAGCTTGTGTATGCGTCCATGGCCGCGTACTTGACGTGTTATTCATCCGTCTATCCTCCTAGGTACTGTGCCACGCGATCTTGTCCTTGTTGCTCGCAACCTTCATGTTCTAGTAGTAGGGTTTGATGATGGCCAAGGCGAGGTCAACCAGGGAATTCTGCATGTTCTTTGGGCTGCCCAGACCCTATAGTGGTGACGGATGTCGACAACGTTCTATTAGCCCAAGCCCGAAACCTCGAACGCTTTTAGATCGTTGATGATGACCACCATAGCAAAAATATAATCGCAGCTCTAGATAAACTTGGCAAAACACTTACAAGGCCATGTGGCCAGGCAGTAGTGGTAGACGAGGACGTGATGGCGCACGCACAACTAGGTGACGACAACCTTCTGATCATGCCTGGCATGACCACCGGTGAACTCGAGGTCCAAGCTGACCACATGGTACTTTTCCTCGGCAAGCAACTCCTCCATAGTTTGTATGGCGCTCTCCACCAAGATCGGATGGTTCGTGTACACCACCGAGAGGTCCTTCCCCCTCACATGGGTGTCTACTACGTGAGGCGAGGTGAACCGTCGTCCGTTGTCGTCGTCCGCCACGGGGAGCGTCGTTGGAGCCATGGGGAGCTGATGTAGGGCGGAACCCTACGTGGACGATCTTTCACGTTGGAGCGGATCCTACGTTGAATCACGACGAACACGCGGAAGAACAAGAGGGAAAACACGGGGAAAACGAGAGAGAAGTCACTCAACCGACAAGAGATCAATCACACAGGTGCTAGATTATCGATCACATAGAGTGGCACAAGATTCAAGAACAACAAAGGTAAGGATACACGAGTAGCCGTTCTTCTCCGAGAGGAGGTCTTGATGGGGTCCACCCTAGAAGGGGGTCTTGAATACGCTTGGGGGATCTTCTCCGTAGAGGTCCTGATCTCCGAGCAGAAGTAGCCAAGTGGATGAGCAAAGGCTCTCACACCAAAATATGAGCTAATCCAAAGCTAACCCTAGAAAGATGAAAGGGAACAAGTATATATAGTCTCGGGGCGAAGGGGTACAAGGACAAGGCCACGAGGCACTCTTGTATGCAGTGGGAGGCGGACGTCCAGGCGTCGGGCAAGATGTCAAGCCTTGAGGCGCGGATGTCGGGCTCTCAGCCCGGATGTCCGGGTTAGGGCGACCATTTCAGCCGAATCGGGAAAGGGGCGCCGGATTTCCGGGCTGGGGGCCGGATGTCCGGGCTTGGACGCCGAATGTCCGGGCCCTGGAGACTTGGGCATTTTGGTGCATGTTGAGGTAGAAGCTTCAGGGGCCGGATGTCCGGGGTCCGGGCTGGATGTCCGGGGCCTGGAAGGGGATTTTGCTCGTTTCCGTTGGTTCTCTTCATCCATGGACTTGGCGGCTTGTCCGTCTTCACGTGCATCCTCGGGAGGTTCCCCTTGACACCTAATCATGCATAGCATATCGGACTTAGGTATGAAGGAAATATGCCCTAGAGGCAATAATAAAGTTATTATTTATTTTCTTATATCATGATAAATGTTTATTATTCATGCTAGAATTGTATTAACCGGAAACATAATACATGTGTGAATATATAGACAAACAGTATGTCACTAGTATGCCTCTACTTGACTAGCTTGTTAATCAAAGATGGTTATGTTTCCTAACCATGAACAAGGAGTTGTTATTTGATTAACAAGGTCACATCATTAGTTGAATGATCTGATTGACATGACCCATTCCGTTAGCTTAACAGTTGATCGTTTAGTATGTTAATGCTTTCTTCATGACCCATACATGTTCCTATAACTATGAGATTATGCAACTCCGTTTACGGAGGAACACGTTGGTACTACCAAGCGTCTGGCGTAACTGGGTGATTATAAAGGAGTACTACAGGTGTCTCCAAAGGTACTTGTTGGGTTGGCGTATTTGAGATTAGGTTTTGTCACTCCGATTATCGGAGAGGTATCTCGAGCCTTCTCGGTAATGCACATCACATAAGCCTTGCAAGCATTACAACTAATGAGTTAGTTGTGAGATGATGTATTACGGAACGAGTAAAGAGACTTACCGTAGCGAGATTGAACTAGGTATTGGATACCGGCGATCGAATCTCGGGTAAGTAACATACCGATGACAAAGGAACAACGTATGTCGTTATGCGGTTTGACCGATAAAGATCTTCGTAGAATATGTAGGAACCAATATGGGCATCCAGGTTCCGCTATTGGTTATTGACCGAGAATGGTTCTAGGTCATGTCTACATAGTTCTCGAACCCGTAGGGTCCGCACGCTTAAGGTTTCGATGGCAGTTATATTATGAGTTTATGAGTTTTGATGTACCGAAGGAGTTGAGTCCCGGATGAGATCGGGGACATGACGAGGAGTCTCGAAATGGTCGAGGCGTAAAATCGATATATTGGACGACTATATTGGAGTTCGGAAAGGTTCGAATGATTGAGTATTTTAGAGTACCGGGTAGTTACGGGAGAAGCAATGGGCCTTGATGGGCTTTAGTGGGAAGAGGAGAAAGGGCCAAGGGCTGCTGCGCCCCCCTCCCTCTAGTCCGAATTGGACTAGGGAAAGGGGCAGCCACCTCTCCTTCTCCTCCACTTCCTTCTCCTTCCTCCCTCTTGGTGGACTCCTACTAGGACTTGGAATCCTAGTAGGACTCCACATCTGGCCGCACCTATGCCTTGGCGGCCTCCTCCTCCTCCATCCTTTATATACAGGGGCAAGGGGCACCCATGACACTAAGTTGATCTACGGATCGTTCCTTAGCCGTGTGCGGTGCCCCCTCCACCATATTCCACTTGGTCATATCGTCGCGGAGCTTAGGTGAAGCCTGCGCCGGAGAAGTCATATCGTCGCGGAGCTTAGGCGAAGCCCTGCGTCGGTGGAGCATCAACATCGTCACTGCGCCCGTCGTCTTGTGGAACTCATCCCGACACTTTGCTGGATCGAGTCGGGGATCGTCATCGAGCTGAGCGTGTGCAGAACTCGGAGGTGCCGTCGTTCGGTGCTTGGATCGGTCGGATCGTGGAGGCGCACGACTACATCAACAGCGTTGTTATAACGCTTCGCTTTCGGTCTCACAGTGCGTGGGCGGACCTCTTCCCTCTCGTTGCTATGCCATCACCATGGTCTTGCGTGATCGTAGGAAATTTTTGAAATTACTCGTTCCCCAGCGATGGCATCCGAGCCTGGTTTTATGCGTTGATGTCATGTGCACGAGTAGAACACAAGTGAGTTGTGGGCGATACAAGTCATCTGCCTACCAGCATGTCATACTTTGGTTCAGCGGTATTGTGAGATGAAGCGGCCCGGACCGACATTACGCGTGCGCTTACGCGAGACTGGTTTCACCGCTCCGAGCACTCGTTGCTTAAAGGTGACCGGCGGGTGTCATCTCTCTCACTTTAGTTGAATCGAGTGTGGCTCGCCCGGTCCTTGAGAAGGTTAAAGCGGAGTCTATTTGTGAAATATCGTTGTGGTTTTGATGCGTAGGTAAGAACGGTTCTTGCTCAGCCCGTAGCAGCCACGTAAAACTTGCAACAACAAAGTAGAGGGCGTCTAACTTGTTTTTGCAGGGCATGTTGTGATGTGATATGGTCAAGGCGTGATGCTATATTTTATTGTATGAGATGATCATGTTTTGTAACGAGTTATCGGCAATCTGGCAGGAGCCATATGGTTGTCGCTTTATTGTATGAAATGCAAGCGCCATGTAATTGCTTTACTTTATCACTAAGGAGTAGCGATAGTCGTAGAAGCAATAGTTGGCGAGGCGACAACGATGCTACGATGGAGATCAAGGTGTCGCGCGGTGGCGATGGTGATCATGGCGGTGCTTGGAGATGGAATCACAAGCACAAGATGATGATGGCCATATCATATCACTTATATTGATTGCATGTGATGTTTATCCTTTATGCATCTTATCTTGCTTTGATTGATGGTAGCATTATAAGATGATCTCTCACTAAAATTATCAAGAAGTGTTCTCCTGAGTATGCACCGTTGCGAAAGTTCTTCGTCTTTGAGACACCACGTGATGATCGGGTGTGATAGGCTCTACGTTCAAATACAGCGGGTGCAAAACAGTTGCGCACGCGGAATACTCGAGTTAAACTTGGCGAGCATAGCATATAACAGATATGGCCTCGGAACACGGAGACCGAAAGGTCGAGCGTGAATCATATAGTAGATATGATCAACATAGTGATGTTCACCATTGAAACTACTCCATCTCACGTGATGATCGGACATGGTTTAGTTGATTTGGATCACGTGATCACTTAGATGACTAGAGAGATGTCATCTAAGTGGGAGTTCTTAAGTAATATGATTAATTGAACTTTAATTTATCATGAACTTAGTCCTAGTAGTATTTTGCAAATTATGTTGTAGATCAATAGCTCGCGTTGTTGCTTCCCTATGTTTTATATGTGTTCCTAGAAAATTGTATTGAAAGATGTTAGTAGCAATGATGCGGATTGGATCCGTGATCTGAGGTTTATCCTCATTGCTGCTTGAAGAATTATGTCCTTAATGCACCGCTAGGTAGCAGACCTATTGCAGGAGCAGATGCGAGGCGTTATGAGCGTTTGGCTAGCTCAATATGAGCGAATCTGAGCGTTATGAGCGTTTGGCTAGCTCAATATGATGACTACTTGATAGTTTAGTGCACCATGCTTAACGGCTTAGAATCGGGACTTCAAAGGCGTTTTGAGCGTCATGGACCATATAAGATGTTCAGGAATTGAAGTTAATATTTTAAGCAAATACCGAGTTGAGAGATATGAAGTCTCCAACAAGTTCTATAGCTAAAAGATGGAGGAGAATCGCTCAACTAGTGAGCATGTGCTCAGATTATGCGAGTACTTCAATCACTTGAATCAAGTGGGAGTTAATCTTCGAGATAAGATAGTGATTGACAGAATTCTCTAGTCACCATCACTAAGTTAGTAGAACTTCGTGATGAACTATAGTATGCAAGGGATGGCGAAAAAGATTCTCGAGCTCTTATGATGCTAAAATCGTGAAGGTAGAAATAAAGAAAAACATCAAGTGTTGATGGTTGACAAGACTATTAGTCTCAAGGAAAATGGCAAAGGAAGAAGGGAACTTCAAAAGGAGCGGCAAGCAAGTTGCAGCTCGAGTGAAGAAGCCCAAGTCTAGACCTAAGCACGAGACTAAGTACTTTTGCTGCAATGGAACTGGTCCTTTGGAAGCGGAACTACCCCTGAATATTTGGTGGATAAGAAGGATGGCAAAGTGAACAAAGTTATATTTGATATCTGAGGTTATTGATGTGTACCTTACTAGTGTTTATAGTAGCCCCTGAGTATTTGATACTCGTTAGATTGCTAAGATTAGTAACTCGAAGCAGGAGTTCTGAGAATAAGCAGAGACTAGTTGAAGGGAAGTGACGATGAGTGTTGGAAGTAGTTCCAAGATTGATATGATCATCATCGCACTCCCTATACTTCGGGATTAGTGTGGAACCTAAATAAGTGTTATTTGGTGTTGAGCATAAAAATGATTTGATCATGTTTATTGCAATACGGTTATTCATTTAAGTAAGAGAATAAATTGTTGTTACATTTACATGAATAAAACCTTATATGGTTACACACCCAATGAAAATGGTTCATTGGATCTCGATCATAGTGATACACATATTCATAATATTGAAACCAAAAGATGCAAAGTTAATAATGATAGTGCAACTTATTTGTGGCACTTGCCGTTTAGGTCATATTGGTGTAAAGCGCATGAAGAAACTCCATCTTGATGGGATTTTGGAATCACTTGATTATGAATCACTTGATGCTTCGCGAACCATGCCTTATGGGCAAGATGACTAAAGACTCATTCTCCGGAACAATGGAGCGAGCAAATGACTTATTGGAAATAATACATCTTGATGTATGCGGTCCGATGAGTGTTAAAGCTCACGGCAAGTATCGTTATTTTCGACCTTCACAAGATGATTTGAGCAGATATGAGTATATCTACTTGATGAAACATAAGTCTGAAATAGTTGAAAAGTTCAAAGAATTTCAGAATGAAGTGGAAAATCATCGTAACAAGAAAATAAAGTTTCTGCGATCTGATCGTGGAGATGAATATTTGAGCTCTGAGTTTGGTCTTCAATGAATACAATGTGGAATAGTTTCACAGCTCACGCCACGGAACACCACAGCGTTATGGTGTGTCGAGCGTAAATGGCGTACTTTATTTTGATATGGTGCGATCTATGATGTATCTTACCGATTTACCACTATCGTTTTGGGGTTATGCATTAGATACAGCTGCATTCACGTTTAATAGGGCACCATCTAAATCCATTGAAATGACACCGTATGAACTATGGTTTAGCAGTAAACCTAAGCTGTCGTTTCTTAAAAGTTTGGAGTTGTGATGCTTATGTGAAAAAGTTTTCACGATAAGCTCGAACCCAAATCGGAAAAGTCGTCTTCATAGAATACCCAAAGGAAACTGTTGGGTACTCCTTCTATCACAGATCCAAAGGCAAAACATTCGTTGCTAAGATAGATCCTTTCTAGAGAAGAAGTTTCTCTCGAAAGAAGTGAGTGGGAGGAAAGTAGAACTTGATGAGGTAATTGTACCTTCTCCCTTATTGGAAAGTAGTTCATCACAAGAATCAGTTCGTGATTCCTACACCAATTAGTGAGGAAGTTAATGATGATGATCATGAAACTTCAGATCAAGTTGCTACTAAAACCTCGTAGGTCTTCGAGTAAGATCTGCACAGAATGGTGCGGTAATCTTATTCTAGAAGTCATGTTACTAGACCATGATGAACCTACGAACTATGAGGAAGCGATGATGAGCCCAGATTCAGCGAAATGGCTTGAGGCCATAAAATCTGAGATAGGATCCATATATAAGAACAAAGTGTGGACTTTGGTTGACCTGCTCGATGATCGACAAGTCATGTTAAATGAATGGATCTTCAAGAGGAAGGCGGACAACGATAGTAGTATTACTATCTACAAAGCTCGACTTATGCATAAAGGTTTTGACAAGTTCAAGGTGTTGATTACAATGAGATTTTCTCAAGCTGTAGCGATGCTTAAAGTCTGTCCGAATCATGTTAGCAATTGCCATAATTTATGAAATTTGGCAAATGGATGTAAAACTGCATTCTGAATAGGTTTACGGAGGAAGAGTTGTATATGATGCAACGAAGGTTTTGTCAATCCTAAAGGTGCTAACAAAATGTGCAAGCTCCGGCGATCCATCAATGGTGGTGCAAGCATCTCGGAGTTGGAATATCGCTTTTGATGTGTTGATCAAAGCATATGATTTTATCTGACTTTTGGAAGGCTGTATTTACAAGAAAGTGAGTGGGAGCACTACAGCCTTTACGATAAGTATATGTGATTGACATATTGTTGATCGGAAATAATGTAGAATTATTACGCAAAGCATAAAGGAGTGTTTGAAAGGAGTTTTTCAAAGAAAGACCTCGTTGAAGCTGCTTACATATTGAGCATCAAAGATCTATAGAGATAGATCAAGGCGCTAGATAAGTTTTTCAATAAATATATACCTTGTCAAGATTTTGAAGTAGTTCAAAATGGAACAGTCAAAGAAAAGTTCTTGCCTGTGTTGCAAAGGTGTGAAATTGAGTAAGACTCAAATCCCGACCACGGCAGAAAATAGAAAAGAGAATGAAAGTTATTCCCTATGCCTCGGTCATAGGTTCTATAAAGTATGCTATGCTATGTACCAGACCTATTGTATACCTTGCTCTGAATTTGGCAAGGGAGTACAATAGTGATCTAGGAGTAGATCACTGGACATTGGTCAAAGAACATCCTTAGTGAGGACTAAGGAAATATTTCTCGATTATGGAGGTGATAAAAGAGCCCGTCGTAAAGAGTAACATCGATGCAAGCTTTTTACACTGATCCAGATGACTCTAAGTCTCAATCTGGATACATATTGTAAGTGGGAGCAATTAGCTAGAGTAGCCCGTGCGAGCATTGTAGACATAGAATATTTGCAAAATACATACGGCTCTGAATGTGATGAGACCGTTGACTAAGCTTCTCTCACGAGCAAAACATGATCATACCTTAGTACTCTTTGGGTGTTAATCACATAGCGATGTGAACTAGATTATTGACTCTAGTAAAACCCTTTGGGTGTTGGTCACATGACGATGTGAACTATGGGCATTAATCACATACAGATGTGAATATTAGTGTTGAATCACATGATGATGTGAACTAGATTATTGACTCTAGTGCAAGTGGGAGACTGAAGGAAATATGCCCTAGAGGCAATAATAAAGTTATTATTTATTTTCTTATATCATGATAAATGTTTATTATTCATGCTAGAATTGTATTAACGGAAACATAATACATGTGTGAATATATAGACAAACAGTATGTCACTAGTATGCCTCTACTTGACTAGCTTGTTAATCAAAGATGGTTATGTTTCCTAACCATGAACAAGGAGTTGTTATTTGATTAACAAGGTCACATCATTAGTTGAATGATCTGATTGACATGACCCATTCCGTTAGCTTAACAGTTGATCGTTTAGTATGTTAATGCTTTCTTCATGACCCATACATGTTCCTATAACTATGAGATTATGCAACTCCGTTTACGGAGGAACACGTTGGGTACTACCAAGCGTCCAACGCATGCTGGGTGATTATAAAGGAGTACTACAGGTGTCTCCAAAGGTACTTGTTGGGTTGGCGTATTTGAGATTAGGTTTTGTCACTCCGATTGTGGAGAGGTATCTCGAGGCCTTCTCGGTAATGCACATCACATAAGCCTTGCAAGCATTACAACTAATGAGTTAGTTGTGAGATGATGTATTACGGAACGAGTAAAGAGACTTACGGTAGCGAGATTGAACTAGGTATTGGATACCGACGATCGAATCTCGGGTAAGTAACTATACCGATGACAAAGGAACAACGTATGTCGTTATGCGGTTTGACCGATAAAGATCTTAAGTAGAATATGTAGGAACCAATATGGGCATCCAGGTTCCGCTATTGGTTATTGACCGAGAATGGTTCTAGGTCATGTCTACATAGTTCTCGAACCCGTAGGGTCCCTTGCGCTTAAGGTTTCGATGGCGGTTATATTATGAGTTTATGAGTTTTGATGTACCGAAGGAGTTGAGTCCGGATGAGATCGGGGACATGACGAGGAGTCTCGAAATGGTCGAGGCGTAAAATCGATATATTGGACGACTATATTCGGAGTTCGGAAAGGTTCGAATGATTCGAGTATTTTTGAGTACAGGGTAGTTACGGGAGAAGCAATGGGCCTTGATGGGCTTTAGTGGGAAGAGGAGAAAGGGCCAAGGGCTGCTGCGCCCCCCTCCCTCTAGTCCGAATTGGACTAGGGAAAGGGGGCCACCTCTCCTTCTCCTCCACTTCCTTCTCCTTCCTCCCCTCTTGGTGGACTCCTACTAGGACTTGGAATCCTAGTAGGACTCCACATCTGGCGCACCTATGCCTTGGCGGCCTCCTCCTCCTCCATCCTTTATATACGGGGGCAAGGGGCACCCCATGACACCTAAGTTGATCTACGGATCGTTCCTTAGCCGTGTGCGGTGCCCCCTCCACCATATTCCACCGGTCATATCGTCGCGGAGCTTAGGTGAAGCCCTGCGCCGGAGAAGTCATATCGTCGCGGAGCTTAGGCGAAGCCCTGCGTCAGTGGAGCATCAACATCGTCCACGCCGTCGTCTTGTGGAACTCATCCCGACACTTTGCTGGATCGAGTCGGGGATCGTCATCGAGCTGAGCGTGTGCAGAACTCGGAGGTGCCGTCGTTCGGTGCTTGGATCGGTCGGATCGTGGAGCGTCGACTACATCAACAGCGTTGTTATAACGCTTCGCTTTCGGTCACGACAGTGCGTGGGCGGACACTCTTCCCTCTCGTTGCTATGCCATCACCATGGTCTTGCGTGATCGTAGGAAATTTTTTGAAATTACTACGTTCCCCAACAAGGTAGTAGCCATGTCTCGAGTGGATCATATGTGATATCAATAAGGAAAGAGGTCACCTCGTTCTCGAGAGCTCTAGCTCTAGCTCGTGTCAGGGGTCCTCTTGGCTCTTGATGAGACGGTTTGATGAGGACATCAATACCATTGTTACACCCACAGCCCCTGCTGCTATACATACTGGACCAATTACTAGAGCTCGCGCACGCCAATTGAATTATCAGGTACTTTCGTTTCTTGGTAACGATTCCAATGTTCATGAGAATATGATGCTGCCTAAATTGGATACATTTGTTTTGCTTACAAATGAAGGGCCTACCATGGACAAGAAAGATGAACCTTGGAGCAAGTTCAAGCATGGAGATGTTGGCATGCGCAAGGAGAACAAACGGAGTTACAAGTGATGATTCAGGACTTTGAAGCCACCCTAATGAGTGCATAAGGCCTTGGACGAAATATACAAGATGCCACTTCATAATATTAGTCCATAGGCTATTCTAGGTGCTCGTCACCTTATTATTGGGCCAAGCCCATGTAATTTCGAAATACTTAAGTATAGGCTGTTTTAGAGTCCGTATGTGTGGGAAACAAGAGTTAGGGTTGATTTGGACCCCTCCACCAAGGGCCACGAAATTCCCCTCTTTCTCCATATATACAGCCCTTAGGGCACCGTTTAGACCTTAGGTTTTGTTTAGATTAAAGTTCGCCATAGCTGCAACTTCGCGTGCCGTTTGTGTTCAACGACCAGACAAAGCGTCACAGAACCCCACCTTGATCAATAAAGCTTTCATCTTATATTCGCAATATCCAGATTGCAATCTCAGTTTCTTGCTTGTTCTTCGTTTGCTCGCAGGAAAGCAGACCCTCGTGGTCGGAGTTGATCGTGCTCGGCGTGGTCAATAACCTCTCGGAGTTGGTTTAGCGATCGCTAAAGCGCGGCGTCCTCAGACGTTCATAGTCGGATCGTCAAAGTCGACTTCCTCCAAAGCGAAAACCAACATCTCATCGAAAGGCGGGACACCTTTGCCTCTATCAAGTGGTATCAGATTTTCAGGTTGCTCGGTGAGATTTTACAGTTTCCGTAGTTTAGATCGAGTCTGTTCTTCATACCTATAGTCCACGAAAAAGCCACAAAAAATTAGGGTTAGTTCATCATATCCGAACCAATCGAGCCTTTGCATAATCTTTTTAGGGTTTGCTTTGTTGAATTTGCGGTTGCATCGTCGTGTCAAGTTGCTGGTCTTAGAGTCTAGTCTTTTAGAGTTTCGAGTTCTGGTCATAAGTTGTCACGCCGCCGCCGCACCATCATCATCGCCTTGTCATCTTCCACCATTGCTTATCCGCCACCGCTCTGAATCCATATCCATATACCACCACCGCTGCCATATATCCACCACCATATATCCACCACCAATCCGAGTTCCTTGCATATTAGGGTTGTTTCGAGATCCATCTAGTTTCGATTCGTGTTTCCTTGCGGAGTAGGTTTGGAAAAAAAAAGTCGGCAACCACCCTCCGTTTAGGCCCAAAATTTTCCAAAACGCACTTGTCAAAAATTTTCTGGCTATCCTATTTTAGGTGTTTCTAAGTGTATTGAGGCGATTCGCCATTATAGAAAGTTTTTTTGACCCGTTTCAGTTTTGGGTCAGGCGATCGAAAAAAAAATTTTGGTCGAAAAAATTTCGTGCCTATCTGTCGGTTTGACACAGGAAGAGTTTTGAGACACTCGCCATTATAGTGATTTTTGAAAAAAAAAAAAGCGCATAAAAAAAAGGCAGCGCAAAAAAAAGCGATTTTTTTTTTCGAGTGTGCTTTTCCTTGTTTACGTGCAGCGCCGTGATTTTGTTAGTGTTCTAGGCTCGCGTCTCTAGCACGGTCTAGCCTAGGACCAAACACAATACCGTCGTTGGCGTTTATTCAACTTTGCATCTCTAAATTGATTATTGCTAACCTTTTTGCTACCATATTATAAGCCTTCCCAGCTCCACATACATCTACATCGTGCGTTTGACTCTCCCAGTAATCGCTCTATCCAAGCTTTGAGAGTTTTGCCTACATCGGTTGCCGATCACGCTTTCTTCTGGGTAAGAACTGGTAAGAATTTGAGATTTGCTGACGGATTTGTGATTGTCCACCACACCATCACCACCACTTCCTAGTAGTCTGTCGAATCATATTCTTGTGTGTTTCTATTGCTGCTAACCATGGCAGGATCACAAGCCAGCGAGACTGATTTGGGAGAACATGACAAACAAAGCGCTACATGATAAGTTTCAACAAATGATGAGTGGGCAGGTGGACGATGTGCTAAATAGATTTGAAGAGGCCATGGAGAAGATAGATGGCATTGAGAAGGCGTTGAAACAAAGCTCGATAACAAGTTTAATGAATTGCTCGTAGCGTCTACCACCACCACCACCGGCTGCACCTAACGCACCTCTACTACAACAACACGGACTACCTCCACATCGTGAAACAGCCCTCCGCCCGAGCTTCCCGTGTCCCTCTTCACTGGCCAAGCTCTTTGGTCTCTTTGTTGATATACGTGGCTCCTGCTGCTGCGGTGGGGAGGATGATTATGTAAGAGCTTACGAGGATGAGGTTGATCAACATCGAACTCGTGCAACCACCAGCACCACAACCACCGGTCGTCCACATGCAAATAATGGCAATGTTGGGCTCCCCTTCAGTGCGAGATCATGACCATCTCCTAAACTGAAATTGAATATTCCACCATTTGAGGGTAGATATGTTCTGATATATATCTTACTTGGGAGTTAGAAACTGAACAACGATTTACATGTTTACAATATCACGAGGAGAGGCGTGTTCCTGCTGCTGTTTGTGCTTTCACTAGCTTTGCATGTGTTTGGTGGTCGAACATTGTAGATTATATCCTGTTCCAGCTACTTGGGCTGCTTTGAAAACTGCTATGCGTGCTCGTTGGGTTCCACCATATTATCAGCGTGAATTACTTCAAAATTGCAGCGCTTAAGACAAGGAAAAATTCGGTGAAGAATATTATCGGGAATTACAAACTGGCTTGATTAGATGTGGTATTGTTGAGGAGAATGAAGCTATGCTTGCACGTTTTCGGGTGGATTAAATAGAGATTCAGACCATTCTAGACTATAAGGATTATAATAATATCACTCGATTATTCCATCTTGCTTGTAAAGCTGAGCGTGAAGTGCAGGATCGGCGAGGCGTTGGCGCGAACTAACTTTTCGCAGGTCGACCTTCATCATGGACACCACGTGCATCATCTACTTCCACGTTCTACTACACGGCACCTCCGTCGGCTGCCACCTCCAACCGTGATACAAGAAAGCAGGCACAACCACCACTATCTGCCAGAGTACACCTTTGGGCCTACAGAGCTCTTCTTCTTCCATGGCGTCAACAGGGCACACAAGTGATATTATTTGTCGTCGTTGTAAGGGAAGAGGACATTTCTTGAGAGAATGCCAATCTCAGCGTGTGATGATTGCTCACGAGGATGGTGGGTATGAGTCGCTAGTGACTATGATGAAGAGACTTTGGCTCTTATTACACATGAAGAACACGATGGAGATGATTACGATCTTGAGGCGCAATACATGGCTGCTTTGAAGATCTTGACAGGTATGAATGTTTACTTGCTCAACGTGTTTTGAGTGTGCAGGTTACACAAGCTGAGCAAAATCAGAGGCATAACTTGTTCCATACAAAGGGAGTTGTGAAGGAGCGTTCTATTTGCGTCATCATAGATGGAGGAGCTGCAACAACTTGGCTAGCATGGATATGGTGGAGAAGCTTTCTCTCACCACAAGACCACATCCACATCCTTACTACATCCAATGGTTCAACAACAGCGGCAAGGTTAAGGTAACACGTCTTTGTTCGTGTGCATTTTAGTATCTCTACATATGCTGATTATGTTGATTGTGATGTGGTACCTATGCAAGCATGTTCCTTATTACTTGGTAGACCATGGCAATTTGATAAAATTCTGTACACCATGGTAGAAACAATCAGTATACTCTTGTTCACAAGGATAAAAATATTACTTTGCTTCCTATGACTCCTGATTCCATTTTGAAAGATGATATTAATAGGGCTAATAAAGCAAAACAGGAGAAAAATAAGAGTGAAAATCAGATTGTGGCAAAAGAATTTGAGCAAAAATGAAGCCTAATAATAAACCATCTAATGTTGCTTCGAAATTAAACTGAAAAGTGCATGTTTATTTGCCACCAAATCTGATATTGATGAGCAAGATTCTAGCAAATCTGTTTGCTATGCTTTTGTGTGCAAAGAGGCATTATTTTCATTCGAGGGCGTGCCTTCCTCTTTGCCCCTGCTGTCACTAACATTTTGCGGGGAGTTCACGGCGTCTTCCCACAAGGCGTGCCACGAGATTACCACCTATTCGAGGATTGAGCATCAAATTGACTTAATTCGGTGCATCGCTACCCAACCGTGCACCATACCGTACCAATCCGGAGGAGGCGAAGGAGATTATCGTCAAGTCGAGGAGCTGCTCGACAAAGGTTATATCTGCGAATCTCTTAGTCCTTGTGTTGTTCCTATTATACTAGTGCCTAAAAAGGATGGTAAGTCGGCGTATGTGTGTTGATTGTAGAGGCATTAATAATATTACTATTCGTTATCGTCATCCTATTCCTAGGCTAGATGATATGCTTGATGAATTGAGTGGCTCTACAATATTCTCCAAAGTTGATTTGCGTAGTGGATACCATCAAATTCGTATGAAATTGGGAGATGAATGGAAAACAGCATTTAAAACTATGTTTGGATTATATGAGTGGTTAGTCATGCCTTTTGGGTTAACTAATGCACCTAGTACTTTCATGAGATTAATGAGCGAAGTTTTACGTGCTTTCATTGGACGATTTGTGGTAGTTTACTTTGATGATATACTGATTTATAGCAAATCTTTGGAAGAACATTTGGAACATTTCGTGCTGTTTTAATGCTCTCGTGATGCACGTTTGTTTGGTAACCTTGGGAAGTACACCTTTTGCACCGACCGAGTATCTTTTCTTGGCTATGTTGTTACTCCACAGGAATTGAAGTTGATAAAGCCAAGATTGAAGCTATTGAGAGTTGGCGCAGCCCAAAGCGGTCACACAAGTGAGGAGTTTTCTTGGACTCGCTGGTTTCTATAGGCGTTTTGTGAGAGACTTTAGCACCATTGCTGCACCTCTCAATGAGCTTACAAAGAAGGATGTGCCTTTTGTTTGGGGTACCGCATACGGGAAGAAGCCTTCACGGTATTGAAAGATAAGTTGACACATGCTCCTTTACTCCAACTTCGACTTTAATAAGACTTTTGAGCTTGAATGTGATGCTAGTGGAATTGGATTAGGAGGTGTGTTATTACAAGATGGCAAACCTGTTGCATACTTTTCGAAAAATTGAGTGGGCCTAGTCTGAACAATTCTACTTATGACAAAGAATTATATGCTCTTGTTAGGACTTTAGAGACATGGCAACATTATTTATGGCCCAAAGAATTTGTTATACATTCGATCATGAATCTTTGAAACATATTAAAAGTCAAGCTAAACTGAATCGTAGACATGCTAAATGGGTTGAATTCAT
>JAHIAM010001464.1:0-29523 GCA_021605205.1 Aegilops longissima
TTCCAATACTACGTTGGTGTTCCACATGACTCATGGGGAGACAAATTACTGCTGATGGGCTCAACAATAGCTCATTGAATTTCCATATCCGGACTTCCACCATCATGCGAACACGTGATAGTATTGGTCGGACCAAAGATGTAATGGTGTATGCTCGAGGGATCAACCACGGGTAAGACAACATCACGGATATCGTTGGTTCGATTTGACTTAACAATGGCCCATACTCAAATCAAAGAATTGGTAGGACAATAGGTCCAACAACTGATCACGAGGACCAATCGATGAAGATATCATCCTTCTTCAACACACACTACACAAAGGTATCCCTTTGGATCGAACTAAGTTAGGCAAGCTTTTATCTTCCAACTCTCCAAGTTATTGTCTAGCTTAACCAACTAGCCGGGATATCAACACAGATTCTTGGAGAAAGGGTGGTCCATAAGAAACCAACGATCCGAGCTTAACATAACAGTGGGGAACAACCGGTAACACTTCCAGAAGATATTTGGAAAGTCACGAACCACCGGTATGTTACTAAGCCGAGAACAATCTTGCTTTTGAGGGCAAGGCGATATGATCGAGCAGTGAGGACTTGCCACAATCTAACTCATAGATGAAGGGTGCACGAACTAAGGACTAGATAGCCGATCAATCTCGAGGATGATGTTTAATAACCAACATGCCAAGAATGAGAATATTGTCCATTCACTATCAAGCAACCAGGTTCTTTGGGAGTATCGATTCACATCACAACTCACTTGTCGGCATTCGGTTATAACAACGGGACCGAGGAATGAATGATGGTGGTGAGAAGTATCACTCGTCAAAAATTCATGAGGTTAGTGCAATCCTCATGACACTCTTGACATAAAGATGGTAACACTCAAGGTAAACAGAACAAAAGCTGAATTGGCATTTTGATCTGCGGGATACAACTACTTTGACCCAATCCTAGAAATGGATGAGGTCTTGGAGTTTGTTTCTCCTGGTCATTCGAATAGAATGGCTTGCCGGACCACAAGGATAAAATGCATCGATGAACACAAATGCACATACCCTTGGCTATCAATTGATAGATGAAGGTCGGAAGGCACTAAAGAACAACTCAAAGGAACATATAATTTTTCAGTTGTGGATGCACAATTAGTATGTCGAGCAAGCTCAACATTTCTTAGGATAACCCATGCGAGAAAGGTAGAATTGGCGGACTCACAATTATGAATGGAGAACTCCTCAAGAGCACTCTTATTGTGATCTTTTGGCTCAAAAGAACTTACGCACAAGCGGTTCATGGTATTTGGAAGAAGGAGAATACCACGGACTTGAGGACTATCAAAGGTTACTAATATCCTAAAGGCACTAGCAAATACTAACAACATGAAGTAGGATGAATCTGGGCTCGACAACGGGTAGAATACCTACTACTAAATGGCATCATGGGATGCTTTCGAAAGTGATGGCAGAATCATCCTTTGGGGATACAAAAGCATTACTAGATTGCTAGGTGACTTCCTAAACACCTAGGGTCATAATAGTAGTTCAACATATATGTCAAGGCAATAAATTACCCCAACGCACGGTTAGTGTGCTTATTACGACCAAAGAGGACGCCGAGGAGCGGAAGGAAAGGATTGCAAATGCATCGGACTATTTAGAGACACAGGGATGACTCGGACAGCATAACTATAAATGCTCAAAATGATTTGAGACATCCTGCGGAATGGTGGCATAACCACTCAACAACATCATAACAAGATTCGAGATCAACGATTATCATTCGGAAATAGTAGGAACCGAATGAGGGTTAAAATCAACAATCTTATAAGTCTATGGATTAGTAACCGTCATCCTAATAGATAGATGAAAGCCTAGTTCTTAAACCCGTGAAGAGAAGGGATGACTTTCGGATCGAGAAGGCCATGGGTATAAGGAGTAAAAAAGCCTTCGTTCCTTCCACAATCAATTCCCTTACATAACTAAAGCATTTCTAGACACAAACCAGTTTGGCTTGGTAATCCTCTGACGATCGGGCTCGATACCAGCCTGTCGGGACCCGATCCTAGGTCACACCGATCTAGCATTAACACATCATATCACTTTGGGCCTCACGCTGCGGTATTCCGGTGTCGCCTTACCATGGCCGGGACCGTTTTCGTCTTTTGGCTCACGTATATGATAGTGTCGCTAGCATCCATATGACGAAAACCGGGCCGACATGGCTAATCGTGAACCGGCGCTAACCCATGGGGACGTCATACATGAATCAATCGAGCATTCGGTCATCAACGTATGTATTGGGTTAATTTGGGCTAAAGGACTCCGGTATCGGGCTGTGAGGCTAAGGCAGGACTCCGAATACCACCACGTGACATTTCCCGAAGGCGGACATAAGGCAGTGAAACACATGCCGGCCAGTCAAGTGTCCAAGCGGTAGTCTTGGGCTAGCGGACTCGGTGAACCGGGTGGCGGACTACTATCGCTCGAGGCCGAGACTACATTTCCCCATATGAGAGGCTGCCAAGGATAAACAACTAGTTTAGCGGATCCCACACATACCAAGCATTTCAACATACACACAATATACTCAATATGTGTAGATACAACATGGCATCACAACATAACTCTCGACTCAAAATATTATTCATTAGGCTCCGAAGAGCGAGATATTACAAACATGGGTCTCATGACCCAACACTTTCGAGCATACAAGTCAAAGCACAGCGGAAAGCTAATCATATGCGAGTACAGACAACTATAAATGGGAAAATTGAGAAGCGACTATCTACCGAGATCTGCAGAGGCACAAGATCGTGGTACGAGGTAACAAGCTAAGCGTCCGAAGTCCACGTGGAACTACTGGCGAGGACGTCTCTCTGCAAAACATAAAATAAGCAAGCGTGAGTACAATTGTACTCAGCAAGACTTACATCGGAACTAACTACATATGCATCATTATCAAAAGGGGGTGGTGGAGTTTGGTTGCAGACAGCGACTTTGACTCGGTGGCTATCTGAACTCATTTGCAAGTAACTCTTTTGAGGTGGCGCTGCGAGGTCACATATTCACCATGGCAATACACCACTATGGACCCGCTCCGTCTTCCTCTAAAGCATGCATCCATAGCACTCACGCTTATCTTGCGCATTTTAGGTATCCACTTTCACTTGTCTATGAGGCGGTAAACCCAGAAGTCCTTCTCCGTGGACACGGCTATTCGAATAGATCATATTAAACCCTGCGGAGTGTACTTCACTACGCTCTCACCACTTACCGCGTTACCACGACATGTACTCGGCAGCCTTCAGCGGAAGCCCAGCGTGGGTGTCGCCCACGGCCTACCTAAACACTCAAATCCTAGTCGGGTTTATCGCCTATTCGGGTTCCATCCATGAGGTCGGCCGAGGTTTCCCATACAGCCCGAGCGATGTGTGCAGGGTTCCCGAGATACCTAGCGGGCACTTTCGGTTTTGCAGACCCACGGTGCCTACATAACACAACCCACCCCTAAGGTCAGCGTTGCGTCGGCCCCGACATACTACAAACACGAAACTACTTGCAACTCCGGGACGAGGACAAGGGTGGTCAAGAAGCCGAGAGGTCCATTGGTTTGAACCCCATGCGTGGTAGTAAGCTGTTTCATGGATCACAAACCACAGAACTCAGTTCACGAGGGCGGCTGCAATGAGACAACCCACCATGTACTCCTACATGGCCTCTCACCACTACCTTTACCAAATCGTGTTCACCACACTAGCTCACACTCAATAGGACATGTTCACCACTTTCCAATTCATTCCCGATGAATCGGACCCGACTCAACTCTAAGCGATGTAGCAGGCATGACAAACAAGCATGAATGAGTAAACTGTGACAGGCTCAAACAACTCCTACTCATGCTAGTGGGTTTCATCTAATTCTTGTGGAATGACAGTCATGCAAAGGATCAAGGGGTTCAGCTACACGCGCAAGTAACACATGAGTCGTTGTTGTCCTAATGCAGTAAAATAGAGCAGGAGCGAGAGAGTGGGATTATATCGGAATGAACAAGGGGTTTGCTTGCACAGCACACTGAAGATAATATAGTTCTTCATCGGTGTCATCGAACTCATCATTGGTACATCGTCTATCGAGAGGGACAATCACCAAGGTGAGAAGAAGCATAATCAATGCAATGCACATATATGATGCATGATCATGTTAAGGAACTGAATTTACCTAGTGCAATAATAATCCAAGTTAGTTGAAGTGGAATTCAAACAAAGTTGAATTCCAACTCAAAAAACTAGTTTATAAGTTACCTAATCATGATTCATCCTATTCAGTGATGTTAACTTGTTCAAACATGCATGATCATGGCATAAACAGATTCTTCATATTTTTCTGATCATTTTTCATATATAAATTATTTCTATCCGAGTTCACGGTTGAATTTATATGATTTTTAGAAGTTTAGAGTATTTCACAGAGATTTCTTGAATTAAATTAAATCCATAAAAGGGTATTCTGCGTCGACTGACGTCGGTGTGGCGTCGGCGGTCAAGCGGGTGTATCGCTGTCGAAACCACAATGGCAGCTGAGACCCACTTGGTCAGTCTAACTAATTAACCTAACCTAATTAACACTAACACTGACTTAGTTTGAAGCGGGAGCCCGCATGTCGATGGGGAGAGGGAGGTCGAAGCAAGGCGGTGGGTCAACCACACCCGGTCAGCCAGTCGATGGTGCGCCGGCGTTTAGCACTTGCCAGCGAACCCGGCTTGGCCATAAGTGCAAATGGTCATTCCGGCCACCAAAAGAAATTTGGGAGAGTACCCTGGACAATTTGAGAATCGCCGAGGTTCTTGGTGGAATGGTTAGAGCTCGGGGTGGCGGTATCGGTAGCGGCTGAGCGAACTTAGCGACGCGCAGCTCGAACAGCTTCGGGGTTGGCGCTAAGGGGCACCGCGAGGCGAAAGGGTGGGTGCTCACGGACTCCTCTGGTGCGGTGAAGGCGACGGCGTGCTCGGAATAGAGCCATCGTGGGCATGTAGCCACGGCTGACGGCAAATAATAATGGCGGCGTTTCGGTCATGGTGGGAGTGGTAGCTAGAGGGAGAATGAGTCAGGAGAAGAGTCGACTTGGGCTCACCGTGAGTGCGATGAGGCCCGTCCCGTGAGCTCGGGTGAGGACGGGAGTCGAATTTGGCGGCAATGACAGTGTGGTCGAGAAGGAAATGGTGGGGGGGCGCCTCGGGGTGCTCGGCGTCGGGAGACTTCGGTGAGGAGGGCCAGCGTCACAGCGGAGGCCATGGACATGTCGGCGAGGAGGAGGGCCGTGGCCTCTGGCTCTGGCGGTGGCGCGAACCCAGCTTTCAGGTGTGCTGGAGAGGAAGCGAAGAGCGAGGAAGGCAGTGAGGGAAAGAGTGAGGGGCTTGAGGCGTCTCGGTGGCGTCAGGCCGAGAGGGAGCAGCAAGCCAGGAGGTGGAGGCCTGCGGCAGCCTTGTCGACCATGCCTGCTTGCCTGAGCGAGGAGGAAGGCGACGAGGAGGGTGGCGGTGGCGGGCTGGGCTGGCCATTTGGGCCAGCCGAGCCGCCTGTTATTGAGCCAAGTGGCGCCGGAGTAAGTGGCACAGGGCTCTCTCTCTCTATTACTTCTGTTTTAGTTTTCTAATATTACCATGGGTTTTAGGGCTTTATTAAAAATACCGGGGCACTTTTAAAAATCCTGAAAATAATTGTGGGCACTTGAGAATTATTTCAATGGCCCAAATACTTCAACATTATTTGAGCATTTAAATTATTTATAGTGTTCAAATGCCCAAATTCAAATACTTCACGAATTAATCCAAAATCCATAAATGGCCAAGGAATATGCTCATCACTTTTGGCGAGAGGTTTTACCTTTATCAAAATCATGAACATCTCCAAAGGCATTTTTGGGTTCATTGAAAATATCTTGAAGTTGAACCTATTAGAATTCAATTGGTGCTAGGGTTTCAACAATCCCCATTTCAATTTTCATGGAAGTTAACATGATGACATGAATGCCTTAATGCAACTAATGTCAAGCAATTCTAGGGCTGTGACACTCGTCGTCTGGAGCTTTTCTCCGTGATCCCCGCCACCGCCTTGTAGCGCCCACCACTTGGCCACCGCCGCCCCATCACGAACCTAAGATAGATAGTGGGGTACCTCTCTGTGAGCCCCCTCCCGCTGCGGCTGGTTCTTCCTTCACCCCGTGCCCCCCCCAACCCCAAAATCGGCCGACCCAAAAGTCGATTCGGTCAATCAGTAGTAGCTAAATCGGAAGCATCTCAAGCAAAGCAGCAAGGCGAGACCAGCCAGTCTGAGCAAGAGCAATAGCGAGAGGGAGAGGCCGGGGACTAAGAGCAAGAGTAGAGCAGCAGCCTTGACGAGAGCTAAAGCGGCAACTCCTCTTGATGTGGGCGTTGCTTGCGCCGAGGAAGCGAGCACCGTGGAGGAAGTGGCTGGCGACACCACGTGGATGGAGCCGCGCCGTGTCGGCTCGGGACCCGAACACGGCAGCACCATGAGATCGAATCAAGAAGAAGAAAATACGGCGATTAGTGTACAACCTCTTTGGTGGCGCCCGATTAGGCTGTAGCTTCATCGAGGAAGCGGTGATGATGATGCTCTTCCGGTGGTGTAGGTGAAAGGCGGTGTGGGAATGGAGGTGGCCGCGAAAGGCGAGGGACGTCGGGGCAGCTCCTTGGAGGTGGAGGGCGGGGTGGCTGAACCGGCGGGGCGATGAGATCGCGACGGATCCTCATCGATACGGTAGATGAGGACGTTGAGGTGTGCTAATGGACTGACGTCGTCGGGGAAGAGGCTCCGGTTGGGTGGCGGACCGGAGCAGGGTGTGGGGTTTAATCGCGGGTTTCGGCGGCCTCGGTGGGTGGGCGGATGGAATGGCGGTGGGAACCATGGCTTAGACGGCGCTTGTCCAAAATGTGGGGTAGGTTGAAAAGTACCCCCACCGATTTAAGGAAGTTCTTCGGTTCGAGGGTACCACGGGCATTTAGCCGAGTTTCACGGGGAGGTGGGAGTTTTCATACGCATTGTAATTTTGGAATAGCAAATGCGCGAGTTGAGATGGAGGGAGTTGTCCGAGCACTGTGAGACAAAGATATATCTTAAATATTTGCAGGCTAACAAAGTGGGTTGAAATTTCGGACAAGCCTAGCGTGTATTATACCAAATCAATGCTTTTCACAAATGTCATTCAAAACTTTGAATTCATGTTATGTTCAATGAAAATATTTCGCTACGTGTATAATGCATGCAACCTACTACTCAAATGAGCGTTTTAGTGCATTCCAAGCGTATATACTACCGCTCTTCAATATGAACTAAATTTGAATTCATTTCTCTATTTGAATAAGATCTACTGATAATGATTGTTGTGAAGTCAAAGCATTTGAATTAGTTTCTCTGTTTAATAAGATCTACAATCATCATTATTGTCAAGTTAAACCATCGTTTGTGTATTATCTTCACAGCACACCACATGATTAGTCTCGAGTTACATATGAACTATGTGTACTATATGAACTCGAACTAGATTTTTGAATCCACTTTATTTTGATTTCAAATCACATTACATTTCTAGCTCTAGCTAGATCTTCATAATCTAAACCATGTCTCATATGTATAATGTGTTTTTCACATTATGTATGGTGCCCGCCCCTTCGCCTACAAGTATTTAGATGTGAGTTTACAAACACCACATTACCACGATATATAGTATTGTTTAGATTGTTAGATATTTAGTTGTAAGCTGCAAGCATACACACATTATCACGAATTCAAATAAAATGTGAGATTGTTTGATGTATAGTATGGTTTAGATTGTTAGGCATTTAGCTATGAGTGGCAAATGCCATGCATTATCACATTATGGTATAACATGTGGACAATGCGTGTATCACCGCTATATTCATGCATGCAATGTTTAAAACACTATGATCTCCTATTCAAATATATGAATCAGCTTTCATATCAAATTATGATCTTTGTTAGTCTCTTACCCACACAATCCTCTAACCTTTGTAGCTACCACTAACTTTCTCTCGTGCATGCACACACCCTCCCTCGCCCTCCCCCTCCTCGGCAATTCTATCCACTCCCGGAGTCTCCACAACTCCTTTTCGACACACACCGATCGATAAACCTCTCCAGCGATGCCTGCCTACAACATACACACACACCATCAATCTCCTCCTTTATGTGTCCTTGCCTCGTGTCTCTCATTGGTCGAGACACACGTGTAAACTCTCGCCCCTCTTTTCATCGATCTCACAACCACACTCCTCCCCTATCTAGCTAGTAGTTGGGCCTCCGCTTCACCTCCTAGCTCCATTCTCTCTGTCTATCCGTCTCATTTGGGCCTTATTTGCCTCTAACAAATGGGCGTACACCGACCGATCTCTCGCTATACATATAGCTAGCTAGGTCCTTATAACTCGTTTTTACCCACGTCAATCGATCTACCTCATTAGTTGTTGTCTCTCCCTTCCTCAGACAAACAACAATTGAACTACCGATCTAGTTAGGTTTTCTTACCAAACACATGGTTCCCCTTCATCATCCATGGATGCGTCCAGCAGATCTATCACGCATCGGCACACAGAAACACATCACTCTTATTGATAACATTGCAGTTCCACCCTCGGTTTGTCTAGTAGGCCTCTCCACCATCTTTGAGAAGCAACTCCATCACCCATCCAGCACTCTACCCTCTCCCTCCCTCTCCTCTCCCCTCTCTCTCTCTCTCTCTCTCTCTCATCCCATCATATTTCCCGTCCTTCGGTTATGCATGGATGTCGACCGATCTCCCTCAAGACATAGCTTGGGTCTCTCCTTCTCAACACACATATCTGAGTCGTTCTACCTCTATAGTTAGGCCTCTTGCCTATCCCCCACCTCCCCACACACACGGTACATCAGCGCTCTAGTCATGTCTCCTGCCACACACAAACTTGACATGTTCCCTCTAACGTTCGATGGGCCAGGTAGCCCTATATCTTTGACTTACACACACATTTCGATGGCTCTCTTCATCGATCTACTTTACCACTTGATCCTCTCTTGACTCTATCGATAGCTATGACCCCTCCTCTCTTATCATGGATTATGGACCCTCTGTATGATATGGATAGGCCTCCATTTCACACACATTGCATGCAAAATTTTGTTTGAGATGTCATCGACATATTCCCACAAATAATTCACAAATCAACCCCACCCCACCCACCCCAAAACAAAAACTCCTGAGCAGCGGTTTGTATCTCTCACACACACCACGTGGGTGGGGGCGTGCACGAAGAAGAGAGTGCATGCATGGCGCCACACGTACTCCGTCTCTTTCCCAACCACACCCGCCGGGTACATGGTGGAGCTCATTTACATGTGAAAAAGGCAGCCACGTGGTAATTTGGCATGTGTACTAGTTGTCCACTTGGTGTAGGGAGGATCGTCTACCACGGGTGAACAAACAAATTGCGACTTGGCGTGTTATGTTAAAAAAAACAAGGCAAACCATGTGGGGCCTACCTTAGAGGCAAGGCTCTATACTGCTGGAGTACTTTTGATGTGTCAATCGGACTTCATGAGCAGGCTTGCTTAGTACGCGTCTCCCTGCCCATGGGCGCGGTGGCTCGCAGGATGAGGTGAAGCTTGCTTACTATGCCTTCACCCTCCCTCGCCCATGCGCGTGATAGCTCGCAGGACGAGGAGAAAATTTACTACTCCCTCCATTCACTCCTCGTCCCTACTACCTTGGTTATAGAGATTATATCATATTGTTTGGAATATATATGTCCTTTAGTAGATTTCAATATGAACTACTAGTACATACTCCAAACATGATGTATATAGGCGTATTTTAGAGTTTAGATTCACTCATTTTGCTCCAGTATGCACTTTCCTCGCCCTCGACCCTCGCCCCGTGGTGGGCGTGCAGCAATTCATTTGGTCTCATATAGCGAGCGATATATACTGCACTACCATTGTTGCTCGACTTCGAGAAGGCGAAGAGCCAATCATAAGGTTAATATTTGGGAGATGCCAAGCGCAAGGTTATAGGAAAGCGAGTAGTAGGTGCCACGTCATTTATAAATAAAGTTTTTTTTTCTTGAGTGGCACGTCACATAATATGATCGGTTCATATGGAGAAAAGGCACGCTCCACTATATACATAGTCGGGGCAGGCCAGCCTACAGGTTGCTTCTGGGGTTGCTCTCTTCACACTCTCTACTTTCACTTGGCAGTTTGGCCACATCTCTAACATCCCGGCGGATCACGTCCACTTGGGGAAGGGTGGATGCTTAGTGTAGATCACGGTGGCCGTCGCTTGACAGCTAAAACCCTTGTCGGCGCGTCCGATCGGGGTCCCGCCGTTCTCTCTCACAAAGCCGGTGAGGTTGCCTTCGATCCCTTGCTCCTTTGCCTTGACGTGGGCGGTTGCCTCCTCCGCCGCCCTCCTCAAGGTTGAGCTCGTCCCTCGGTACAACTCCCTTCTCTGACCGGCACTGCACTTGACTGCCCACATCACTCCACATGGATATTTCTCTACTTCTTTGCCCTTTTGTACCTCTCTGGCTTCTACGTCTTGTATTTGTGATGAGTTTATGTCTCATCAACTAGTCGATAATCTTATTCTAATCACGCTTCTTCAATTTCTTTGCTGCGAGGATGCTCATCTCGATTTTGGTGAAACTGCACAAAATGATCCGATGGTCAAGGTTGCAAACTTCATTTATTAGGAAGCTCGAGCGTTGCCAGCAAATTGAAGCCAAGTTAAGGTTCACGGTTCAAGGAGCTAGGGACTGCATGGATCGTTTTTTTTTATTTAGCTACCTCTATTCCAAAATAAGTGTCAACTTTAGTAGTAGTACAACTTTGTACTAAAGTTTGCACAAAGTTGAGACACTTATTTTGGGCGGAGAATACATATTGCTATGATCATCAATCATTGAGATGCAATAGCATGCATGTTAGTCTCCTTTGTATTTGATGAAATGTTGCATGAGCAACCTTGGACTCAAGATACATGTAACGAAGCTGGAAGCTTCATAGCATTATACAAATTTATCTATTGATAAATTACAGTCGTACGATATCTATTAGTACTTCCTCCGCTCCTAAATATAAGTCTTTGTAGAGATTTCACCATGAACCACATGCGGATGTATATAGATGCATTTTAAGTGTAGATTCATTCATTTTGTTCATTATGTAGTGGAATCTCTACAAAGACTTATCTACTAATAATAGTAGCCCCCACTACTAAAATTCTCTATCCTCTCCTTGAGCCACATCATCAAAATTGATGTAGCGATTAGATGAAGTAAATCAGTCCATAATAGCCGTCTGAGTCTAGGCGTTGAGAGGCTCCGCACTAAGCCACATGCAAGCATGCAGAAATACTGTGGCACATGCATGTGAGTGGGTTTTAAATCACATCAACATATGCGCATGCAAGCATGCAGGTAGCATGCATGTAAGTGAGCTTTTAAGTCCCATTAACATGTCAAAAGAAAAATATAATCCCATTATGCAGTGAGTTGGCTGATCTTTTTCCTTGGCGATGATCTAAATGATAATGGGAGTTTATTTAGTTTGGCTACCACATTTGTCATGCGGTTTATAGTTTTTTAGTTCTATGAAATCGATAATTTTGCTGAAGAGATATATGTTCGGCATGCCAACAGCATCTAGTAATATTTAGGAGGGGAGTACTATGTAAAGAGTTAGGTGTTGGTGATAGTGAGGTGGGCCATGTAATCACTGAGCTGCGTGTTTTCACTTGCTCTTGCACGCCTCCGCTGAAAGAATGGAGAAAATTGTAATCTAGTAGTAGTATACTCCTACCTCCTTTCATGAAAGCGTGGGACATCCAGCAGTCCTACCACCTCGATAATAAAGACCAATGAGCCGTCAAATCCACATAGACCCAGCAGATAAGTTGGACCAGACGAAGCAACCATCACTCTTGCGCAGTGAGAGAGTCGTGTCCGCTCTGCCGGGCATGAATCACGACACGATTCTTTGGGCGGCGCTGACGCGTTTGAGCGGGCAGCGGCATGCGATGGAGAGCTTTGGGTGGGCAGGGCTGGTCGGGGAGAGGCGTGGCTGTCCGCATGTCCCTCTGGACACTTGCCCGAAGCGAGAGGATGCCCAACTCTCGCGCCTAAAATGTATACTACACAACATCTCTCTGTAGGAGTAGGTCGATTGTCGCTCTCTAACACACACATGTTGTTAAACACACACACACACACACACACACACACACACACTTACACGCTACATACCTTTGGTCCGTTGCACCTTCTAACGTGACTTATTACACCTAGGCGGAGGGAGTAGTAAGTATATGAGATATTGTAGCAGCTTGACTTAAGTCGAATACAAGTGCCCAAAATTTGTGTGCATGTTATAATAAGATTCACTTAAAATAATGCGTGAGCGAACAGAGGATCAATTGGAAGTGTTCGAACGATAGCAGAGATGTGAGTAAGATACACGTGGCGCTTTTAATTTTCTTATTAATTTGTTTGTTTCACCCTCATTGGTGGGACCCAGCATTCTACGTGGAGAGAGGTAAGGTGACTAAGGCTGCATTATTTACTGCACCATTGTGGATAGTCTTACCACCAAAGCCACATGACACGATTATGATTGAAATCCCAATGACTCCACACACACACACAAAAAACGGCATGCTTGTCACCTGAATGCAGGAATGTATAAAGGTTATTTCCTCTTGTTGAACATAGCAGGAGGTTGTGTAGCTAGTTAGCTGTTCTCTCATCAAACTTGAGGTCTGGGTTCGATAACTACACTTGCACATAATTTGTGCGGGAGGATTCTTTGGACTAGTCAAAATGTTTTCTAGGGTTTGCCGCTTCACACTCTCTCTCCGATATATATATACACGCTGGGGCCTCGGCGCTTGTAGTTGCTCTCTTCACACTCTCTCCCTCTCCGGCGGAGCCTCAGCGCTTGTAGTTGCTGCTCTCACACTCTCTCGCCCTCTCGAGATCTAAACAAGACTTTGTTGGTCTCTCTCTCTCCCTCCTTTGCTGCTCAAAGAGCGGCGAGATCAAATCCACAGGGGAAGGAAGGGCTTACTTGTGCGCCGTCGGCCGAGGACTACTGGCGCAGCTGTTCACTCTCCACCCAGTGGCGCCAGGAGGACCTCCGACCCCTTCTTCTTCGCCGTCGTCCGTCCGCCCACCAAACCATGCCCCAAGAACCTTAAATTTATTTAACTCCACATGCATTGCTCTAGCTGCATGTATACCATGAATCTAGGGCGTGGTTCAAAGAGGAAAGGAGTGGGGAAAAGTTGTGGGAAAAGTTGTATATAGCATGAATCTAGGGCGTGGTTCAAAGAGAAATGAAGGGAAAGTTGTATAGCATTAATCTAGGGCGTGGTTCAAAGAGGAAAGGAATCGGGGAAAGTAGTGGGGAAAGTTGTATCGCATAAATCTAGGGCGTGGTTCAAAGAGGGAAGGAAGGGCGAAAGTACTAGTTCAAAAAGGAAAGGAAGGGACAAGGTTGTGAGAGTTTGGCGGGGACTAGATTTTGCTCGCTCACATAGGAAAGGTATCTAAAGATATAAAAGCTGGGACCAACACAAATATGCTCCTTGGTTGTTTGTTCTTTGTTGCAACAGTATGCATGACCACGATTACATCGATAGATGCACATGGTGCTGAATCGTCCCTTGTCGTGCAACTCATTAGTTGTTGTTAATCTAAGGCCCTGTTTGGTTAAAAACTCCTAGTCCCTACCTGCTTTGGTTCGAGGGACTAAACATGGACTAGAGGTTATTAAATGACATGCTAAAGACCATGTTACCCTAGTAATGAACTAATAGAGACAAGGTGCGATGCGTGGCAGAGGGCAGCTGTTGGAAAAAGTCCCAAAAGACTCCTTGGGGTCTTCTTTCTTTAGTCCCAAATGCCCACTATTAGTCCCTACACCAAAATGTCACATGTAAACAAACACCCTCTAATAATGCATTTGGAAAATTGATGCAATGCCACAGTTAAAGCAAATTACATGTTTAACAATTTTATTGTTAATATAATCTCTATGTTAATATTAATCAATGCCACCGTTTGAGAAATGCTACTTGTCTTGCTTTCTTTCCCATTTAGATAAGGTAGATGCTTCTTTTTGTTGGCTTACTGTCATCCACCATTATTGACCACTAATTGTTTCCTTTGCACCTCTGCGTAAACAGGGTTATCTGCTTCACCTCGTTGCCATTGTGACCTTTTGTTGCACTGCACAAAACACTTTTGTTTTAAGAGTGTTTTGTGCATTCAACTCAAAATATCACAAACAACGTTGCTTGATTACTTGATCTTAGTGGAACTGCACAAAAGGAGATCTTACTTCCTATCCGTTAAGGCGAATTTGGTTCAGATCTTCTTCTTGTGAGTTGTTTAAATTCCGCATCATGAGAGGTCAGTACTAGCCTTCTTTCACATGATTCTGCAGTGTGCATTCATATGTTGTGCTACTTGTACGATAATGTTGCTTGATTTTAGTGAACTGCACAAATGGAGACAGGACTTCCAATCTGTATGTGCACCGTAATATCCCATTGAGGTAAGATAAGGATATTTCACAACTGCTGGCTTTGTATTTTGCCACTTTCATCAGTTTTAGTACTATACTTGTGCTCCCTAATTGACATGCCAAATCTTACATTGAAGGCGAAGCTTATGTCATTATTGAACCAAGTGATGAAGGGGAAGAACAAGCGGAATAAAAACAAAATCAACTCCGGTGCTGTAATGAAGCCTTGGGCTGTGATGACACAAGTAATGATATAGTTTGGATCTTAATTTATTGCTATGGCTGGAATAAGCAATTGTTTTGCTTGATTTGATGCCACTCTTAATGTAATATGTAATTATGTCTACTTGTGCAAACAGGGATCTTCTTTGAAGATACCATATATTTAATGGGAACTGCACAAGAAGATGTTGAAACATTAAACTAATCGAGGAGAATATAGTAAGCATGGCCACCACCGTAGATAGCAACAGATGGTTTGGAGAAGTGCTTCATCTGTATGCTCTACACAATAAGCCTCGACAAAGGTTGGTACTATGCTTGATTTCATCCATATGATTGAGCTTTGTCATCTCTATTGGTGTTGTGCTACTGTTTAGATCTTGTCATGAAAATGTGGTTTTGTCCTTGAGAAGTGCTTCACTGTCTTTTGTTTTAAATATTTCCTTTCCTTTTTTCGAGCAAGACAGTGATGCTAGCATTTAGTAGTCCTCTTGTCTTTGCTGTGGGATCATCTTCCTCGAAGAAGAATATGGATGCGTGAAGTGATGAGTTCCGATTATGCCGGGATGAAGAAGCCCTGTCTATCTTCTATCATCGGAAGGAGCAGTTGAAGGATGGTTACATTACTCCCACAAGACCAAACTAACTTCAGCTCGGAAGGGTGACAAAATCTGCATTTTTTCTTTGTGATGCCTGAGTACAATGTAGTTCTAGGATTCTTTCTGGTGAGTTCCATTTTTCTAAATGTGTGCTCTACATGGACCATATATGTACTGTGTTGAAACTGCCAATTCATAGTACAGTTTGCTTTATACTAATCACTTTTTGTATTTGTGCAAGCAGGGTGCTCATCTTGATTTCAATGGGAACTACAAAATGTTCATGAATACATCGAATCATTCATTTCCACCACAAGAAAGGAGGTGCCGATAAGTTCAAGCGTTGCAACATATAAGGCGAAATCATTACAAGCTACTGCAGTGAATTTGGTTGATTTTGGTGGAACTGCACAAAAAAGAACAGCAGGTTTATTTAGCACGGTGCCATGTCAATGTCGAACTGATGGCAAACTGCCCATTCCACAATCGTAGGCATTTGATATTTTGGAATGGGACAACCTTGTCAAATTTTGCTCATTGATTTTAGCAAGACATGCGTTTGATATTTTGAATGGGGCGCCCTGCTTTGTCGTGACGTCGATCAATTTTTCTTTATCCTTTAGTTGTGAAGTAAATATTGCCTCGACATGTGAGTCCTTTGAGATGCATAATCATCGATTGTTTTGAATGTTCTCTATGAATTGCCAGGCACATGTGTTTAATGGTACAGTAAATGCTAAAAAGCTGCTCAAACACTTTGTACTCCTTCTGTTCCTTTTACTTAGCACATTGTGAAAGTGCATACTTTTTGTATAAGATTGGTCAAAGTAGAGATACTTTGACTGCGAGACAAACTTATATCACGAGACTAGAAAGGACGGAGTAGTATGTAAACTATGCGCAAGCGAGGTGATCACCACAGGAATAATGCTAGTACGTATTGTTTTGCATGTTCATCCAATGCCGATGATACAGGAATTTGAACTAATCGAAATAAATTCATTCATACACGGTCGGTATTTCATATAAACATGCTGGATTTCATTACATTTCATACATTCTTCAACTAAGAAGTGCGTGGAGTATAATTAATTAACAAAGCTACCCACATGTCCCATGAGCGAGCAAAGCTTGATGACTAAAGCTGCAGGTGCGTTGCGTAAGTGACATGTGGCCTGTTTGGGACCACGTGTCGATCGATAGCTGCACCGGTGATTAAGTAGAAGCAGCGTCCTTCTCAAGCGCAGCTCTCCGACTCCGCGTCGCTGCCAAGCTAACCGACCGTCAATGGTTAACCGCCCTGGCTTGCTTCAAGGGAGGGTAGCGGCGGTGGCCTTACTTGGACCCGGCGGCGACCTACCGTGTTCTAATCTTCCTCATTTTACTGTGGCGCGGCCTCGTTGGCAGTGGGCGGACCTCGGCGGGCAGCGATATCCTCTGTCTGGTTGCGGCGAGCGGCGCCTTGGCGGGCGGTGAAATCCCCACGTTGCTAACAGGGTGGGGCCTCGGCTGAGCCGAGGATGTCCTTTGCCTCGTTGTTGGCGGGCGGGACCTCGGCGGTCGGCGGTGTCCTCTGCCTTGTTGTTGGCACCGTGGAGCCTCGGCGGAGTAGGGCCTCGTCGGCGCCCGGCGGGCGGAGGACTCGCCGAGCCCGGCATTGTCCTCGCCTCGTCCTCGGTCTCGCCAAATAAGCGCCTCGCCCGCTTCATCACCCTCTTTGCTAGCCTCTTTGTGTGTGGCGCAGCGGCCGCCATACCATGCAGTACCGCTTGGCGCTCAAAGCCCTTGCGGGCGGAGGCTGATGCAGTCGAGCAGCGCCTCTGCTCCGCCCGCTCCGCGGCGATATCTGCTCCTCCACTGCGGGTGCTCACGGAGGAGATGGTGGTTGTGGCGGCGTCGACTGCGCCTCCCGGAGGCACTCTACGCGCATCGCCTCCCCTTGTCCATATATTGGGCACGGGCCTGCGCCGATGGTCATGGTGCAATGCACGGCGAGGATAACCGCGAGAGGAGGGGTTGGCGCCGGATAAATCGACTACCATCTTCTCCATTGGGGCGTCGTCGTCCTCATTGCTGCTGGCGGCGGCGGTCGGCGGCAATAGCTGCCATCTCCTTGTGGTCCGTCGTCCGCCCGTCGAAGAAACCTTTGGGCGCGAGGAAGCCATGGTGGGCAGTAGTGGTGTGGGCAGGAGAAGGAAAGCGGATGCGGATGTCTGCGGCTATGGCGGCGCAGCGATTTATATAGCAATGGTGGAGGCGGGCGGAGGCCAGACGTGTGGCGCCGGAGTAGCCACATCGACAACGCGTATCATTAATGTGGGCGGCGGAGATGGGCGGACGGGCGACACTTGTGTCGTTTGAAGGTGGACAATACTTTGCCAAAAGAGCGGAAGTAGTGGTGCTGGCTTGTTTGAAGCGGGAAAAGCAGCAGGCGAGAGATGACTTTACTTGGAGAGGATGACAATGGGGACCCACCAGGTCCATAGCCTCACGTCGCAAGTGCCCCCTTATTATGTATATATATATATATATATATATATATATATATATATATATATATATATATATATATATATATATATATATATATATATATATATACTCTCCTCGTCTAGGTGAATAAATCATGTCGTATTAGAAGGTGCATCACGACCTAGGTGCAAGCAGATTGGTGGAAAAGAAGAATATTCTCTCTTCTAAACACAATATTTAATCACATGCGGTTAAGAGGATGCCTTATTAGCTACCCATGCAGGATATCGTAATTCATAGCATGCAAAGCGCTTTTATTTCTTGCCTAATAACCGCATGGACGTCTTGCATGCATTGGTCCTTGCGAGCAAAAAAAAAAAGGAGGAAAGGGGTTTTGCAGAGGAACAACGAGGCGAGGAGGTGAAGCGCTTCATTGGAGTAATTTATTTTGCTTCCTCCTGGTTTCACGACATCACGGTCCCCACCATTGTCAACCTATGTAGTAGTCAATAAAGGAAAATTGCACAGAAGCGGCCGACAGTAGGACCAAGCAGCTCGAGCAGTATTTATGTTTTTTAGGTGTGAGCACTCAGAGTTTTTGATGTTTAGCCCAAATAATTTTCTCCTCGAACAACAATGAAAACATCGCTGCGGTATTAGCTGGGCGGGCTGTGGCCCGTCTAGCCGAACCACATATCCAGCCAGGATATTAATTTTTTTCAAGCTTTGAAAATGGCTAGCCCAATATACTTATTTTTGGAATACCCGAGGGCAAGGTCAAGTTGTTATTCTCGCTTGCTAAACTGCAAATCTTTCCTAGGAGGGATGCATTAGGCTTAACAAGAAAAATGGGCTTTAAGAAATAATAAATGAGATGTAAGTATAAAAACGGCGTAACTATAAAAAATGCACCAAACATGTGATTACTTTATAAAATATTATTTTTGGATATTGAAAATTTTAATTTCATTAATTGTTCTGACGCAATGTTTAGTTGGATTTTTCACGTAATATAAATTTATATTGAAATTGTATTTAATATGACTAGAAACAGGATAAAAATATTTGGATCCCATCAAAATGTAGGAAATTTTATTGAATTCTGTTTTGAGCAGTTGGTTGAAATGGGCTCTACTTTTAACAAGCTGTAAATGGGCTGTAGTAAATTCCATTAGAATTCAAAATGGGCTACACATTCTTACAAATCTCAAATGGGCTATAAGTTCTCTTACACACTTACGGCCTTACTAAGTTGGCGCGTCCCTAAAAAGCGAGTTGGGCGTATGCAAGGCTTTGTCAACTTATAGTCAACACACGGTTCTAGCAGCGATGGCCATTGGATGTCCATCCAGCGGATGCCGTGCTTCTTCTTCAATCTCGGATATCCTAGCTAACCGCCCAAAAATGATTCTTCCCCTCAAATCTAGGCGCACCGTTTGGAAGCTGACACATAGGCCTACTAAGTTGGCGTACCAAGGGCTTTGTCAACTTAGTAAATATAAACGATTCTAGCTGACAGCGATATATGATGTCCATCCAACGGCCATAGTGCTTCTTCAACCTATGGTCTTCTTGCTCCGACCCTGGCCAAAGTAGCGCCGGTCGTGCCTTCTCTCCTCCACCTCCGATGGCCGGTATGTTTGCCAGCGTGATGACCCACAAGTATAGGGGATCTATCGTAGTCCTTCGATAAGTAAAAGTGTAAGACCTTGAGGCAGAAGGAAATGATAAGCGGTTTTCAGCAGAGGTATTCTCTGCAAATCTTGAAATAAGTGGTAGTAGAATAGTTTTGTGACAAGGTAAATTGTAACGAGCAACAAGTAACAAAAATAAATAAAGGTGCAGAGAAGGTGGCCCAATCCTTTTTGTAGCAAAGGACAAGCGGAACAAACTCTTATAATAGGAAAAGAGCTCCCAAGGACACATGGGAATATCGTCAAGCTAGTTTTCATCACGTTCATATGATTAGGTGTTAAGTACTTTGATAATTTGATATGTGGGTGGACGGTTGGCAGGTGATGTTCTTACTTGAACAAACATCCCACTTATGATTAGCCTCTATTGCAAGCATCCGCCTTTACAACAAAAGTATTAAGGTAAACCTAACCATAGCATGAAACATATGGATCCAAATCAGCCCCTTACGAAACAACAGCATAAACTAGGGTTTAAGCTTACATCACTCTAGCAACCCATCATCTACTTACTACTTCCCAATGCCTTCCTCTAGGCCCAAATAATGGTGAAGTGTTATGTAGTCGATGTTCACATAACACCACTAGAGGCTAGACAACATACATCTCATCAAAATATCGAACGAATAGCCAAATTCACATGACTACTAATAGCAAGACTTCTCCCTTGTCCTTAGGAACAAACGTAACTACTCACAAAGCATACTCATGTTCATAATCAAAGGGGTAATAATATGCATAAAGGATCTGAACATATGATCTTCCACCAAATAAACCAACTAGCATCAACTACAAGGTAATCAACACTACTAGCAACCTACTAGCACCAATCCGGACTTGGAGACAAGAATTGGATACAAGAGATGAACTTAGGTTTGGAGATGAGATGGTGCTGAGTGAAGATGTTGATGGAGATTGCCCTCTCCCGATGAGAGGGCGTTGGTGATAGACGATGGTGATGATTTCCCCCTCCGGAGAGAAAGTGTCCCAGCCAGAACAGCTCTGCGAGCCCTAGATTGGTTCCGCCAAGGTTAGCCTCCTAAATGAGTCTCGTCGAAAGATTGCTTCCTGTTTTTCTCATCGAAAGACTTCATATAGGAGATATGGGCGTCGGAGAGCCACCGAGGGCCACGAGTGAGGGGCGCGCAGGGGCGCCCCCACCCTCGTGTGGTGTCGGCCCCCGGCCTTCATCTTTGGCGACAATTTTTCTTTATTTATTCTAAGGTATTCCGTGGAGTTTCAGGACTTTTGGAGTTGCTGAGAATAGTCCTTCAATATTTGCTCCTTTTCCAGCCAGAATCCATTGTAAGGCATTCTCCCTCTTCATGTAAACCTTGTAAAATAAGAGAATAGCCATAAGTATTGTGACATAACGTGAAATAATAGCCCGTAATGCATTAAATATTGACATAAAAGCATGATGCAAAATGGGCGTATCAACCCCCCAATCTTAGACCTCGCTTGTCCTCAAGCGAAAAGCCGATAACAATAAATATGTCCTCATGTTTAGAGGTAGGCGTCGATAAAAACAAAATACTGGACATGAAGGATCATGATTATTTCATAACAACAACATAAATAGATTTTGTCATATGATTACTCATGTTCAAGTAATGACCCATTCACAAAGCCAAAGCATGAATCAGAAACATTATTGGGCACTAACAATTATAATCTCATCATTGAAGCAATTGCAATTTGTCATAACATCGGAAGAGTCTATGTCGAGCCTAAAAGCAAGTCCACATACCCAACTATCATTTAGTCCTTCATAATTGCTAGCACTCACGCGATACTTGTGGTTCGGGAGTTTTAATGGGACACGAGAGAAAGATAGGGGCTTATAGTTTTGCCCCACAACCTTTTACCTCAAGGGTAATGTCAACAATAACAATTCATGCTCCCCACATCCAATTAGATATGTATATCATACTCTTTCCAACATCTTGAGCTTGCCAAAGGATAAAATGAAAAAGGAATGGTGAGGATCACCGAGACTCTTATGAGGTAGAGGATAATGATAAAGATAGGCCCTTCAGAGCGGAGGGCGAGTTGTCATGTGCGTTTAGGGTTGATGCACAAAATCTTAATGCAAAAAGCGTCACTTCATATTGCCCCTTGCATGTGAACCTTTATTATACAGTCCATCGCTTTTATTGCTTCCACAACAAGTTCGTTACAAAGCTTATTTCTCTACATAAATAAGTCATGCATATTTAGAAAGCAATTTTTATTGCTTTGCCTTGATAACTTACTTGAAGGATCTTACTCAATCTGCCAGGTAGATATGGTGGACTCTCATGGCAAAACTGGTTTAAGGGTGTTTGGAAGCACAAGTAGTATTTCTACTTGGTGCTAAAATTTAGCTAGCATGAGGGAAAAGGCAAGCTCAACACGGTAGAAGATCCATGACAACATACTTTATCTCGAATGTAAGAAAACATAACTCATTATGCTGTCTTCCTTGTCCAACCTCAACTCTTTAGCATGTCATATTTTAATGAGTGCTCCCAACCATAAAAGATGTGAATGATAATATATCTATATGTGAAACCTCTATTTCCTTATTACTTCCTATTAATTGCAATGATGACCAAAGCTATATTTGCCAACTCCCAACAACTTTTAATCATCATACTCTTTCTACGTGAAGTCATTACTTTCACTAAGATCAATATGAACTCTTGATTCTTTTTATTCTTTTCTTTTATTCACCCAGGATCATGGCAAAGTAATCAAGCCCTTGACTCAACTAATCTTTATTATATATAGCTCGCGGACTCTATTACATAGACAAATCATAAAGCAAAACTCAAAACTAGATCATGTCATGACTTTTATTCTACTAAATCAAGATACTACTAATAGGATCGAACTAAGAAAAATGGTAAAGATAAGAGTTGTGATGTGATACGATGCAGAGGCACCTCCCCAAGCTTGGCGATTGCCAAAGGGTGCCCATACCCATATGATTATGTCTCCTTTGTTGTTGGTGAAGAAGGTGGAGGTGTTATGGATGTAGTGCAAACTTGCCCTTCTCACGAATCTTGAAGCGACATGTTGATCTATCCTGCAGTGGGACAACTTGAAACAAAAACAGAGGATATTTGTGTGATCACGAAGTCAAAACCTTTGGGAGAATATATAATGAATTTTACCGACAAAAATATGTATCGTGCAAGGAGGCGAGTCCGGAGGCTGCAGTGCTCATGAGGTAGAGGCGCGCCCGAGGTAGGCGGCGCCCTCCACCCTCGTGGAGGCCTCGTGTCCTCCGACTGCTACTTATTCCTATATTTTCTAAATATTCCAAAGCGAGAAATATTGCCTTAAAAATTGTTTTGGAGTCGGTTTACTTACCGTACCACATACCTATTCCTTTTAGATGCTGGAGCGATGCAGAGAAGTGTCTTTTATGTACTCCTCGGGGTCACGGTTTCAATAATATTAGTTTCAACATTTATAGGATTACCTGAGATATAGTGTTTGATCCTTTGACCGGTTTACCACCTTTGGTTTGTGCCTTGAAGTTGTTGATTTTTATAGGCACGGAATGATAGACCTCCTCGATAACGTGGGGATCTTCCCATTTAGAGAGAAGTTTTCCTGCAAAAATCTTAAGCGAGGTTGTATAGCAATACATAATCGGAGACATTAAACTCACGCTTTTGTATCCTTTTGTCATGCCATCTTTTAACTTCTCCTTTAAACAACTTGGCATTTTCATAAGCTTGGGCTCTCCATTCATCAAGTGAGCTAATATCAAATAACCTCTTCTCACCGGACAAGTTTGAAATCATAGTTGAGCTCTTTAATAGCCCAATATGCCTTATGTTCTAGTTGAGAGGTAAGTGACAAGCTTTTCCATAGACCATTTGTGAGGAGACATACCCATAGGATTTTATAAGCATTTGTATAGGCCCATAATGCATCATCAAGTTTCTTGGACCAATTCTTTCTAGACCTATTGACAGTCTTTTGTAAAATTAATTTGAGCTCCCTATTGCTCAATTCTACTTGACCACTAGGCTGAGGGTGATAAGGAGATGCAATTCTATGATTAACATCATATTTAGCAAGCATCTTCGGAAAGCACCATGAATAAAGTGTGAACCACCATCGGTCATTAAGTATCTAGGGACTCCAAACCTCGGAAAAATGACTTCCTTAAGCATTTTAATAGAAGTGTTATGATCAGCACTACTAGTTGGAATAGCTTCCACCGATAACGTAATCAACGAGCAACTAGAAATATGAGTGTAACCATTAGAGCGGAAAAGGTCCCATATAATCAAAGCCCCAAACATCAAATGGCTCAATAACAAGTGAATAATTCATAGGCATTTCTTGGCGTCTCGATATTACCAATTCTTTGACATTCATCATAAGACAAAGCAAATGACAGGCATCCTTGAAGAGAGTAGGCCAATAAAACCGGATTGCAATACCTTATGTGCAGTTCTATCTCCAGCTTGATGTCCTCCATAAGCTTCGGAGTGACACTTACATAGGATCTGTTCCTGTTCATGCTCAGGTACACAACGTCTAATGACACCATCTACTCCTTCTTTATAATGATGTGGATCATCCCAAAAGTAATGTCGCAAATCATAGAAAAACTTTTTCTTTTGTTGGTATGTGAAGCTTGGTGGTATAAACTTAGCAACAATATACTTAGCATAATCAGCATACCAAGGAGTGCTACGAGAAGTTAACATGACCTTAATTGTTCATCGGAAAGCTATCATCAATAGGTAGTGGGTCATCAAGAACATTCTCTAGCCTAGACAAGTTATGCTGCAGCAGGTTCTCAGCTCCCTTTCCATCAACAATATATAAATCAAATTCTTGAGCAGGAGAACCCATCTAATAAGTCTAGGTTTTGCATCCTTCTTTTCCATAAGATATTTAATAGCAGCATGATCGGTGTGAATAGTAACTTTGGAATCAACGATATAAGGTCTAAACTTATACACAAGCAAACACCCTTTGCTAAAAATTCCTTTTCGGTAGTAGCATAATTTCTTTGAGCATTGTCTAGAGTCTTACTAGCATAATGGATAACATTCAATTTCTTATCAACTCTTTGCCCTAGAACGAGCACCTACAGACATAATCACTAGCATCACACATAATTTCAAAGGTAAATTCAATCAATTGGCTGAACAATAGGTGCGAGAGACTAGTGCGTTCTTAAGTATTTCAAATGCTTCTACACAATCATCATCAAAGGCAAAGCGGTACATATTTTTGTATTATAAATTAGTCGGAGGCCGAGAGATTTTGAGAAGTCCTTAATGAACCTCCTCCTATAAAATCCGGCGTGACCAAGAAACTTCTTATACCTTTGATGTCCTTTGGACATGGCATCTTTTCAATAGCATCAACCTTGGCTTTATCAACTTTAATACCTCTTTCGAAACTTTGCCCCAAGACAATACCTTCATTCACCATAAAGTGGCACTTTTCCCAATTCAAGACAAGATTAGTTTCTTCACATCTCTGCAAAACTCGATCAAGATTGCTAAGCAATCATCAAAGAGGAACCATATAGACGGAAAAAGTCGTCCATGAAAACCTCACAAATCTTTTACACAAAAGTCAGAGAATATAGCCATCATGCATCTTTGAAAGGTAGCAGGTGCATTACATAAACCAAAAGGCATACGTCTATAAGCTAAAGTACCAAAAGGGCATGTAAAAGTAGTCTTTGATTGATCTTTAGCCGACACAGGTATTTGAGAGAAACCAGAATAACCATCTAGAAAGCAATAATGGGTATGTTTGCATAGTCTTTCTAGCATTTGATCAATAAAGGTAAAGGGTAATGATCTTTCTTAGCAGCCTTATTTAATTTACGAAATCAATTACCATCCTATAACCTGTGATAATTCTTTGAGGATCAATTCATCTTTTATCATTAGGGACAACTGTAATACCTCCTTCTTAGGGACACAATGGACAGGACTTACCCAGCGACTACTCAACAGCAGGATAAATTATACCTTCCTCGAGAAGCTTGAGTATTTCTTTTCTTACAACTTCTTTCATTTTAGGATTCAAGCGTCGTTGAGGATCACAAACTGGTTTGGCATCAGCTTCAAAATTTATTTTATGTTGACATAGAGTGGGACTAATGCCCTTAAGATCATCAGGAGTATATCCAATAGCAACACGGTGCTTCTTTAGAGTTTTCAATAATCTTTCCTCTTCATGCTCGAAAGGAAAGCACTAATAATAACAGGATAAATTTTCTTTTCATCAAGATAAGCATATTTAAGATTATCGAGCAGCGGTTTAAGCTCAACACGGGATCACCCTTGGGTGGAGGAGGATCCCTAAGTTTCAACGAGGCAAATTATGTTGAGAAGATAGGTTCTGTTTAAAGAATACTTCATCTATTTCCTTCTTTCATTCATGAACATCTCATTTTCATAGTCCAGCAAATAGTGTTCCAAAGGATCACTAGGAAGTGCAACAATAGAAGCAAGACCAATAATTTCATCATTACTAGGCAATTCTTCCTCACGATGTTGTTTACTAAATTTAGAGAAATTAAACTCATGAACCATATCATCCAAGCCAATGATAACAACATTCTTTTTGCGAGTCTAATGTAGCATTATTGAGTATTCAAGAAGGGTCTAGCAAAATAATGGGACAAAAGCTATCTTGTGGAGAACCAAGAACAAGGAAATCAGCGGGATATTTGGTTTTCCACAAGACTTCAACATCTCTAACAATTCCCATTGCGAGATATAGTATCTCTATTAGCAAGTTTAATTGTAACATCAATATCTTCTAACTCAGCAGTGCGATATCATGCATAATTTCTTTATATAAGTCAATGGGTATAACACTAGCACTAGCACCCATATCACGTAAGCCATGATAATGTAATGATCTCCTATTTTAACGAAGATAATAAGGCACTTCTACCACGGGTCTATGTTTTATCTCTATCACGAGGTTTAGCAATTCTAGCAGTTTCACGAGAGAATTGAATGACATGCTTATCAATATTATCAGACAAGAGTTTCTTTAACAATAGCAATATTAGGTTCTACTTTGACTTGTTAGGGAGGTGTATAAGTTCTAGTATTGCTTTTTACGAACAATGATTGAAGCTTTAGCATGATCCTTTACTCTAACGGGGAAGGTGGTTTCTCAACATAAGAGGTGGGAACAATAGGATCATTATAAGTGACAGTCTTTTCTTCAACTTTAATAGGTGCAGCTACTTTTACTTCTATGGGAGGATGATATTTGAAGCACTTCTCTTTAGGGAGATCAACATAAGTAGCAAAAGATTCACAGAGCTACTATCTAGAGTCAAGTCCATATTTAGTGCTAAACTTACGGAAAATATCGGCATCCATAAAAGATTTAACACAATCAAACTTAGGCGTCATACGACTCCTTACCTTCGTCAGAGTCCCAATCTTGAGAATTGCATTTAATTCTATCCAATAAATTCCATTTGAATTCAATAGTCTTCATCATACAAAGCCCGGCACAAGAAGTATCGAGCATGGTGCGATTGTTTTCGAAAGCCGAGCATAAAAATTTAGAAGAATTGTCAGTTTGAGAGCTCATGATTGGGGCATGAATATAACATTGATTTAAGCCTCCCCAAGCTTGAGCTATGCTTTCTCCCTTGAGGCCAAAATTATATATATAATTGCGATCACGATGAACAAGATGCATAGGGTAATACTTTTGATGAAATTCCAATTTCACTCTTTTATAGTTCCATGATCTCGTATCATCACATAGCCTATACCATGTCAATCGTCTCCTCCCAAGATAAAGGGAAAGCCTTCATCTTAACAACATCATCGGGTATACCTGCAAGCTTAAATCATCCACAAATATCATCCACATAGCGTAGATGCTCGTCAGGATGCTTTGTTCCATCTCCACGCAAAAGTGTTAGCTAGCAGTTTTCCATCATACCGCAGAAAATTCAAAAGGAGTTTCATTTTCAATAGGTTCAGTAGGTTGAATAGGCTGAGGAGCAACTCTTTGCTCTCTGAATGGGGTGAAGATACCCGAACCAGCCCCTCGGACAAATACTTTCCATAGTAACAAGTGATTGAAAAATTTCAGCACACTAAATAAATTTTTCCTTACAAAATTCCACCTACCAAAGGCGCTTCACTCCCGACATGGCGCCGTTGAAAGAGTCTTGATGACCCACAAGTATAGGGATCTATCGTAGTCCTTCGATAAGTAAGTGTGTGAACCCAACGAGGAGCAGAAGGAAATGATAAGCGGTTTTCAGCAAGGTATTCTCTGCAAGTCTTTGAAATAAGTGGTAACGAGATAGTTTTGTGATAAGGTAAATTGTAACGAGCAACAAGTAACAAAAGTAAATAAGGTGCAGAAAAGGTGGCCCAATCCTTTTTGTAGCAAAGGACAAGCCGAACGAACTCTTATAATAGGAAAAGTGCTCCGAGGACACATGGGAATATCGTCAAGCTAGTTTTCATCACGTTCATATGATTAGCGTTCGGTACTTTGATAATTTGATATGTGGGTGGACGGTGCTTGGGTGCTGTTCTTACTTGAACAAACATCCCACTTATGATTAACCTCTATTGCAATCATCGCAACTACAACAAAAGTATTAAGGTAAACCTAACCATAGCATGAAACATATGGATCCAAATCAGCCCCTTACGAAACAGCGCATAAACTAGGGTTTTAGCTACTGTCACTCTAGCAACCCATCATCTACTTACTACTTCCCAATGCCTTCATCTAGGCCCAAATAATGGTGAAGTGTTATGTAGTCGATGTTCACATAACACCACTAGAGGCTAGACAACATACATCTCATCAAAATATCCAGCGAATACCTAATTCACATGACTACTAATAGCAAGACTTCTCCCTTGTCCTCGGGAACAAACATAACTACTCTAAAAACATACTCATGTTCATAATCATAGGGGTAATAATATGCATAAAGGATCTGAACTATGATCTTCCACCAAATAAACCAACTAGCATCAACTACAAGGAGTAATCAACACTACTAGCAACCTACTAGCACCAATCCGGACTTGGAGACAAGAATTGGATACAAGAGATGAACTAGGGTTTGGAGATGAGATGGTGCTGGTGAAGATGTTGATGGAGATTGCCCTCTCCCGATGAGAGGGGCGTTGGTGATGACGATGGTGATGATTTCCCCCCTCCCGGAGGGAAGTGTCCCCCCCTGGCAGCACAAGCTCACTGAGCCCTAGATGGTTGCTTGAGGTTCCGCCTAGTGGCGTGGAGTCGTCCCGAAAGGTTGCTTCCTATTTTCTCTCATCGAAAGACTTCATGTAGGCGAAGATGGGCGTGAGGAAACCACCAGGGGCCCCACGAGGTGGGGGCGCGCCAGAGCGCGCACCACCCTCGTGGAGTAGTGTGAACCCCTGGCCTTCATCTTTAAGCGATGATTTTCTTTATTTATTCTAAGGTATCTCGTGGAGTTTGAGGACTTTTGGAGTTGCGAGAATAGTCCTTCAATATTTGCTCCTTTTCCAGCCTAGAATTCCAGCTGCCGGCATTCTCCCTCTTCATGTAAACCTTGTAAAATAAGAGAGAATAGCCATAAGTATTGTGACATAACGTAAAATAACAGCCCGTAATGCAATAAATATTGACATAAAAGAATGATGCAAAATGGACGTATCACCACGGAGACCTCTGCACTTACTATTCCCACCCGGCTGGCGAGGCCTTCGTGGCTGACAACCTCACACATCCCGAGCAGGTGAACCCTCATACTCCTCTCCGCATGGGCATCCCTTTATAGCGACTTCACCAAACTCGTAGTCCCTTCCTAAGCCTCGCCGTGCGTCCACCGCCACAGTGCTCTCGGCGGGCGTGGTCAGCGTGGTCAGAGCGACTTCCATCGGACGTGGTGTATGTGAAAGGGTGGGCCCGGG
>JAHIAM010001465.1:0-23444 GCA_021605205.1 Aegilops longissima
GGGGCGGGCAACCCGCGCCTTTGGGGCGAGGGGGCGGTGTTTGGCGGGGCCCCAAGCGGAGGCAGGCTGCTCCGCCATTGGTGGGCGGCTCTTGGAAATTCGAAACATGTCGGAAGGAGGCACAAAGGCCCATCGACCATCCGGCGTGTCGAAGATCCAAAATAAAATAAAATTGTGACCCCAATTTAGTCGATGGCGATGGACCACTCTTTACCTTGTTGTTGATCTCTTTGTATTTCTTGGATCAAAGAATATTGTTCTTAACATTATGTTATCGCATCTTGGAACCCGTCTTCGATCACTGGCTGCTCCAACAAGGGAAGCATACACGGAAGGGAGCTATAGTCCCCACTCACATTCCCTAATCCATGCCCGACATGGAACCCCCAACAACTCTGGGGATCACAAGCACATGATGCTCACTCCTATGGATGGCACGGATAGGTTGTACCCTCATCTTCGTGTTGCAACATTTATGGCTTTGTTATTCATCTAAGCAGGAAAATAGATCATCACATTTCACTCTATATTCTTGATCTCTTACGGGTCTTGATGGGAGTTCACGCTATTCCATAGTTAGTAAGATACTTGTTCTTTAGGTAACACTTTCCATAGTTATAATCCATCGGATCTATCCCGAATGGTGATTATAGTATAACCACTTCTAGTATTACCTATGTTTTCTTTAATACTTTTATTGCCATCTAGTTAATCTAAGTACAAACGATACATATACCTTAGCTTTCATCTTGTTCTCCCTTAGTTTATGAGACCTTTCGCTATTAACCCATCCTACTATTTAATCATCTCTCTGAGACACTCATTTACATAAATAACTACTAGTTGTCTTCCATCGTCGGATATAATTACGGCTGATATATCCACAAGAACCTCACGAAATGTAAAGGCCGATAAACTTGATGTTGATTCCCAAATGATGGAACATTAAAGGCGTTCTTGAAGACTTGAAACATGATGAATCCTCTTCACCCACAAGGTCCTTATGAATTTAAACATATATAATGTCGGGTGTATCTACTGTGAAATGCCATGTGTAGCATGGATATCGTAAATATTCATGCCTTCCTTTTTTCAGTACCTATTCCATTCATGATAACATGTTTTCAAATTCAATCTTGTCATTCTACTCTATGCAATGCCATCGCTTAATTTGGACATCATGCTTGAATATCTTATGCATTTTATTCATCGTATGTACCTCATACATACGCCCATACCATGTTTTTTACATTGAAGTGGTTCTAGTGCTTCTGTTGCAATGCCATCTTATTTTACCAATCATACCGTGTATGTTGCCTTAGTTATTCATGCGTATTCCGCTAGCATATAGTTTTACATTCAACTAGTGTTTCTTTTGTTGTGTTGTCTGTCGTTATCCCTAGCTCTTACCATACTCCCTCAATCCAGATTACATGTTTTGAAATGGATAAAAGGATGTATCTAGAACTGAAATAGCCTAGATGCATCCATTTTTTTGGATGGAGGAATACATGTCAATATGTCATGCATTTCTATTCTTTAGTACCTATTCCATCTCTGCGTCGCATGTTTTATAATTAAGCACCATTCTTCTATACAAGGCATGCAAGGGAAAGCGACTATGTTAGAATCGAAGGGTTACAAACAAGGCCTTTGCAAAAGATCCAAGCATGAGGAGATAATAAACCAACTCCGGTTTTATAATCTTGCTCCGTACGGAGAAACCCAACTCCTACGATAATAAGCAGATTCCGGTGGCCAAAGAACTAGTCGCTCGATCGAGCAAAAATATGTCAACTCAATTCTAAGAAGCGTGTGCGTATCCTTGCATCATGAAATTTTATAGCATGCTGATCATATTTTCTACATGTTTCTTACCCATCTCTCTTTTAGAAAATAAAGCAACAAATAGAATAAGTTCTCAATGGTATCGTTTATGAGGAAAGATTCTTGCAGGAATTCTCTATGCTCAATGTAGATGTAAGTACCTGTTGTATATCACTATATTTTACATCAGCATGTATTTTGTTAATGGGTGAATCCAACCTTTATCTGATCTAAATTTAGTTGTAGCAAAATGTATGATTAAAGGCCACAATGTTGATTTTGTAAGGAAAACTGCACGGTAGTTTTGCATCTGAGCTACATGGTGTACTATCTCATATCGGTGGGTTTGAATTCTTTGGTTCTGCGTTGGGTTTTGTGTGTTTTTCTTGTGTTTTCATGTGTATCCCAGCTCTTACATCATACTCCCTCCATCCGGATTAAATGTCAGAAATGGATAAAGCGGATGATTAGACAATCGCCTAGACCCGTGTTTATTTCCGGTGGAGGAATACATGTCAATATGTCATGCCTTTCTATTCTTGATTACCTATTCCAATCTCTTACTAGCATGTTTTATAACGAATCACCATTCTTCTATATAAGGCATGCAAGGGAAATAGCTATGTTAGAATCTGAAGGGTTACAAACCAGGTTTTGCAAAAGATCCAAATGCCGGAGATAATAAACCAACTCCATTTTTCATAGATCTTGCTCACGGAGAAACCCAACTCCGCGATAATAAGCAGATTCCGGTGGCCAAGAACTAGTCCGCTCCAGTCCGCAAAAGAATGTCAACTCCATTCTAAGAAGCGTTCGTATCCTCGCATCATGAAATTTTATAGCATTACGATCATATTTTCTACATGTTTTTACCCATCTCTCTTTTAGAAAATAAGGTTAAGCGATGAAGACTTCCTCCATTGGGATCGTATTTGAGGAAAATATCTTGCGAAATTCTCTTGCTCCAATGATGATGTAAGTACATTGTATATCACTATATTTTACATCAACATGTATTTTGTTAATCGGCGTGAATCTAACCTTTATCTGATCTAAAATTAGTTGTAGCAAAATGTTAAAGGCGCCAATGTTGATTTTGTAAGGAAAACTGCTTGGTAGTTTTGCATCTTGAGCTGCATGAATGTACTATCTCATATCACGCACATTCTTGAATTGTAGTGCTTCTCGGTTGCCCATTCATTCACTTTGTAAATGTTGCTTTCATACTACCTTACGGCTGATGATAGCTGTGCCATATTGTGTTAATTTGGTGTAGGTTAGTTGCCCAAGCGTTCGTTGTGTCAATGTTGCTTTCCTATTATCGACTTGGCCAATGATAGCAATGTTTGTGTTAATTTTGTGCAGGCTGCTAGAAGACAAACTCTAAAAACATCAAACAACCCCATTGTTTCTTTCAGTAAATCTAGGCAGGTAATATGTCAATAACTCATGATTAATCTATTTGGTTCCCGTCCTAATTTATGTTATGATCACGATGGTCGAGACACTCTCCACTATCAATAATACAAGCACTGCCAAAATCATCTGAATCTATTCGGTATCCTCTGTCTCGAATCAGCGGAATAAATGTATGTTTGTGAACCAATTAATGGCTGAAACAATGATGGAAATGGTGGATGAATGAGAGTGCGAGTAAATGCGACACAACAAGCGATCAATGTTTTCGAGATAGTGTAGCAAAGTAGAAAGAACTTGCCCACATGCTTATGGGCGTCATCATCTTTGAGGTTGCTGATTGTGACATTGTAGATGTAGAGGTTCTGCTCATTTATTTTGCTGGCATCAATCTTTGATTGCCCAGTGGATGTAATTTCTGTAATATATCTGGATGTGCAACGTTATTCCTGTATCCCGTACCTTTGCTTCATCGGTTTGGTCTTGTGCATAATTGCTCGTCGTAATGGGCTCAAATTATCTAATTTGGCCTAAAGACATGTACAAACTTTAGTGGGCCCATTAAGTTAGTGGGCGTTCTTTGAACGAAATTTAATGGTGGCCTCTTACCTGGGTTAGATTAACGATAAACATTGAGCGGGCAACAGATGGCCCAAATTTTTTTCATGACGTTAACGGGCCGTTACTAAGTTTGGCTACATATGACCCAACTATCTTGTAGGCCTTTAGCAGGCGAAAGACAACGAACTTATCTTTGGACCATGAAGACCATGGGCACGCTAAGAGCGAAAGTCGGTCGTGTGTAAATGGCCCAAGCGTATATGGGCCTTTAGCGACCGAAAAAGAAACGGCTGGTATTGGACCATGAAGGGCATGGGCCGTTAAAGCCAAAACTAAGTCCGACTACAAATGGCCCAACTCATTTATGGTCCACTAACAGGCGAAGGCACACAGGGCGAAATTATTTAACATAAATGGGTAAGCTAAAGGACAAAACTCAGGTCCGACTACAAATGGCCCAACTGATTTATGGGCGTCAGCAGTGAAAGTAACAAGGGCGAAAGTGGCCCAACATTTAAATGGGCGTTAAAGGCGAAACTTCGATCCGACAACAAATGGTCCATCAGATTTATGGGCCGTCAGCAATTTGGAACACGGGCGGAAATGGCTAACATTTAAATGGGTAGCTAAAGGCGAAAGATGTACATCTAAAATTGGCCCATCCATTAAATGGTTAATCCCTCGCCGGGCCGATATTGAGACCAAATATATAGCGGGCTGTTAGACTCGAGGCGGCGATGGGCTGCAATGGTGTCAAATCTTTAACGTTAGTTGACGGGCCGACTTGGCACATCTCGTATGGGTGGGCTTAATGGACTGACACAAGTGGGCCTTATATGGGCTGGCACTAATTTTTCTTGGCGGCCTTTTCACGAGAATGGGCCTCTGTTGGGCCGTGCCACATGTAGGCGTATCATAGGCGCCTTCCGTCCAATGAGTGGATGATGTCTGTCCCAGCGATGGCGACACATGTTTCCTCCGCCAATGATGATTTTACGTGGAAAATCCCCATTGGTCGGGGCATAACGTGAGTTGGATCCAAAACCCGACCGATAACCGCGAGTTCCATTCGGTGGATGCCACATGCCGGTCACCCTTGGCTTGCCGTAATCCGATTTATGCGTCATGGAAGTCGATACCCGTGATGATAATTTTGGTAATGTCATGGAACACTTCTATGATATACGGTATGACTATCTTGATTACATCATAAATTTGTCATGGATGTACATGCATGACGAAGCGTGACCTCTTGTGACAAACCGTATCATCACGAAGTGTATTTTTTAGTGCACCTTTCCTTCTTTGGGAGAGAAGAACAATGGCGAGAAGCGGTGGGGTTTTCTTGAAGAAATGAAGAACAAGATGAGGTAGAAGCGAGATGGGTAGAGGCAGTGAGAGAAGACTGAATTGATGGATGCTTATCAAGTCCTTCTTCTTTGGAAAGGAGGGTTTGGTGATTTGGCGGCTCATTGGGCATTACTAGAGGCGCTTCGATCGGGGTAGTCTACCGTCACTCTACTGGAATAATTTAGTGCATGCTGGTGGACCCGATCTTGGCTGTCCCACGGTGGTGAAAGTGAGTAATTTAGTGCATGGTGGAGGAGGATCCACACGGTAAGCGTGTCCACCGTTTTCGAAGAAAAAATGATCACGACAAGCGTTTCCACTCTTCGGCCGGAGGAGTCGCGACAGCATCCACTTGAACATACGGTGCTCCTACTACTAGGCATGTGCGATGGTTCATCGTCGATACTACATAATCTTGTTGCTAGTGTAGTAGATATAGCGACAACAAATGATGTTGTCGCGTGCCAACTATATGATAATATAGTAACATAGTACGCTTTTTCATTTGTCGTTCGAGAATGAGCAGTGAGATCAATGTTAACGAGAACTAGGTCACAGTAGCATGGAAATGCGGTGCTCTGAGTACTCCATGAAACATGAACCATATAGGCCCGAATAGTGTTAGTCGGGGTGTATAAGGGTGCATGAGTCCACACTAGTAGGTTAACACAAATACGAAGAGAAACAACTATATTTAGATGAGAATGCAACCAAACACACCCATAGGCTTTGTGCTCACAGTGACTGATCTGCCGTCGAGTTTGATCCAATGGTCATGTTGTCAGAGACATGGACATGCCCATGAAGGCGCCCTAAACACCACGAAGTCCCTCACGATTCTCGGCGCCCGACATTGGTGATGTGAAGCGAAAGCGAAAAGCAATGCAATCTACAGGCGGATGGAGGCAGCCGAGGCGAGAGAATCTTTGGTTTCACCATGGTAAAACACCGGATCGGCGACTTCTCACGATGGGTTTTACGAGTGGAGTCATCGTGACTAATTCTGTGCGCTTTGCTCCGTCGATCAAAAATTAAAAATCTGTCGAGCCTGCTCGTCAATCAAAAATTAAAAATCCTGCCGCACTCAAACAACGAGCAACACCGTGGTGGATATTTAAATTTACTGTAAGCAGTAGATAAAAATGGGTGGAAAATCAAATGTTGCGACGGCCGAGCTAATCGGTCGAACTAGCCAACTAGCTAGCCACCGTGGTTCCTTTGTTATGCTGGCGGTGGTCTTTCCGCGATTTGACGACTCATTTACTTGCTTGGCGAAAACCGTGGTAGAGGCGTCCATGTCGGGGCGAATATGTCGTGCACCACCGGGGGATCCACGAAAACCACGGTTGATGGTGTGCCATGTCTACGGCCGCGGAGGAAAAATGTGCGTGTAAAATTTCTTGTCGAACGTAGTACCTATGGTTCCACCTCGGGACCCGGCCGGTCGATCGAAAACACCCACTAGCCACACAGCTTCATCATGCTAACATGCACGGAGGATAGGTGTGACCAGCCACAATGTCTCTTGTTCTAAGCGATTCTTCTATTTTCCAAGCTTTTTTAGTTGTAATAACACCACAAGCTAGCGCGCTCTTCCGTGTGTGCGGGTGCAAAGTTAGCGATGGGCGAGAAGAGAGAATCGCAACACAGGACCCACCGATGCGAGTCAGCGGTCATGCATGTGTGTGACGAGGAACTCCCTCTACTCTACTCAGCGTGTCTTGTATAAAATCAAGTTATGGGACAAAGCCAACAACCGTTGTTGTTTCAGGCTATTGACTTACGCTTTGTAGTCAGGGTTGCGATTCGAATCTCGTCTTCAGTTGTTAATTTTAGGTCCAAATTTGATTAATGACAAGTGGGACCCCGTGTGTTGTTCGGATATTTCAGTGTAGAATGGTTTTTGAACAAACACTTTGCGGTGGTTAGACAAGTAATAGCACGATTTACATGTATTTTGCAAGTTTCTGACGAACAAAATGACAACGGCATAGAATATCACATCCACCCGCAGCTTAGATGCTATGGTGATCTGAGTTTTACAGTTGAGAGTGAGATCCAATGGCTTGGGTAGTCTTAGTAATTATGCACAATTTCCAAACTCTCCAAAGTTTTTTGTAAATAAAACATTCGAGGCCTCGTGTGTGCTTGCTGCATCTTGGATCAACGACTCCCCTTGCTCATAGGTGCTCCCGGTAAGCAATTAGCTATGGTGATATGAGCATCTCGTCATCTGATCGATGATCGGATGCTTTATCGTAGTACTTGTACTTCTGCGCAATTCCCAAACTCTCGGCCATTTGCAAAACATTTCAAACCTCTACCGTGGGCGTTAGATCTCAAGTAATTCGTATCAGCATGGAATCTACGGTGCGGGAGCACCTCATATTCTCCGTGCGAGAAAACATAAGGTGCTCTCGCAGCTTGGATCTCTGGTGGTCGAGCTTCAAATTGTTTGATCTGAGATCAATGGCATCTGAGGCGATCTTTGTGCTGTAAAACCATTTGAACCCACAGGAGGTGTTGGGTCCTAAATCCAGCGGCTCAGAAGAGCTAGTATCACCAAAGCATCTAAGGTGTGGTAGCACATGATATTCTTACATACAGGAGAATATGATGTCCTCCTTCATCTTAGATGCTACGGTGATCTGAGCCAGTCGTTGGATATGGGATCCAAGGGCATGTGGTAGTTTTTGTACAAATTGTGTGCAATTCCCAAACTCATCAAGGTTTCTTGTAAAATATTAAGACATCATGTGAGCTGCTATATCTCAGATCTACAAGCTCCAAGCAACTCGTGTCGGCATATAGCATCTCGGTATGGGGGCACATGATATTCTCCAGGGAGGAGGGGTGGGGTGCACAACCAATGGGGTGGTTGGGAGGGTGGGGACAAATATAATCTAAACAACCCTAAGCGGGCTTCACAATTTTATCTAAGGTGAGGGTTGACCCCGGGCAATCGCTCCGCTAATTAAACACAACATTTGCATGTGTAGTACTAGACTTAATATTCTATTACAGTTTCCTTTCGTTTTAAATATTGAATTGAGAACATGCATGTCTACATTTACTCCCGTTTCTAAATATTAGTCTTTTAGAGATTAAAATGGATTGACACATACGGATGTATATAGACATATTTTAGAGTGTAGATTCACTCATTTTGCTCCATGTGTAGTTGCTTGTTGAAATATCTAAAATACTAATATTAGGAACAAAATATTTTGAATCGTGTCATAGATGCATGGTTTTGGAAAATAGATGCACTATACTTATTGGATTGTTGTTGTGTTAATGTGTGTGTATGTGTGTGTATGTGTGTGTGTGTGTGTGTGGTCATATGCTTGATACATACATAGTTTCTCACCTCCATATTGTTCATCTTTTAAATTTGAATTTTCATTGAAAAACATACTAGGGATACCATGAAATGTGAAATCCATCTTGAGATCACTATATCACAAAACTCACTCTAATTCAACAACTCGTCATAAATCAAATACCACGTTGAGATTAGTGATTGCAAGGAAAATACGGGCATTGTAATACACCTACACTGATTTAAAATTTCCATTCGTATTCTTGAATCGTAGGACAGCGGTGTACCAGCCGGACCTTGGCAATTATCCTAAAAATAAAAAAAAAAAGCAAAGTCATACGTATCATTAGGAAACTAACCCGGTCGAGCCTCGTTTAGTCGAAATATCTGGCGGCGAATTCCAGCCTAGAAATTCCCCTCATGTCCTGGTCCATAATGACTACCGATGAACAACGGAGGGATGCTTTAGTAACTAGAAACATTACCTGATTATTCATTCCAAGGTCAAAATCAAGCCATTGCCTAGTACTACTACTACTACTACACAGGATGAGCACCGAATTGAGCATGTTGTTGTTGCCTAGTACTTGAGTTAATATATCAGGAAATGCTGAAATGCAGAGGATTATCCTTTGCTTTCTTGCATATATAACTTGTCCGAAGTCTAACTAAGCAAAATGTTTGACCAATCCTTTCTTAAGAAATACAACAACAGATGTATGGCTTGAAATTTATGCATGATGCGAGTTATGATATTGTTTGAATCCTAGATCTTAAATTTGAGAAAATCCAAAGTGACCATAAATTCTTGGCCAGGCATGGTCACGTGATATGGCACTAATATTTCTCGTAATTTTTTCTTCAATTTGAGACAAGCTGCTTATGACAAGTTGCACAAATGAAACCAAGGTATTTTGGAACAAAGACACTGTCACGTTAAAATGACGCTTTCACTATTGAAACCATGGGCGTTTCGTGCCGCCTAAAGTCCGCTTCTCATCGGAGGTGCATGAGAACAGCGTGTGAGTCGACAGAGGCGTCTTGACGGAACCGCTCGCCGGTAGCGAGGACAGCGTGCGGCGAGCCATTCTAGAGCTCACTTAAACAGCGAGCCCTTTGACCGAGCTCGCCGCCGACCTTGTCCCAATGCACCCACTTTTAATGTCGCCGGTATACAGTTTAAATCAACCCTGCACTACGGTGTCGCTACAATCTTCTCTCTTCCTATCCGATTCTCGTCTACCTCCAACCAGCGACCTAAATGTCGCCATCCGCATCCACGATGGTCTGCCCTTAGTCTTCATGTTTCTAAGGAAGACATCGGGCAGTCTCAAGAACATAAAGCGCTTTGAGGCGAGCTTGAAGGCGGCCTTGAGGAAGGCGCCCGGCGCCTGTCCCGCTCCCGTTCCGGCTCCCGTAGCCCTAACTACACAGCGCCCATCCCGTGGCTTGATGCCGGGGTTCCACGAGGTCCCCACCAACTTTCCACGAGCCGTGCACTGTCGGTATCTTCTTGCGTGCTGTGGCGACCTTGATGCACCTGGCCGCATCGCGTCTTGGCCCAGGCTGTGCGTGCCGTGCACAGATATCTCTGCTGTGTGTGTGGCCCTTTGTCTGCGCATGGGTGCCGATTACCCCCTCGGTGGCATGGATGGCGCGTCGGCGCTTCCTTGCACCAATGCCAGTCACCTCCTCCGCAGTTGACTGGCATAAGTCCGAACATTTTGGCCTTCGCGAAGAAGCTAGAGCGGCGTCCGATGAATATGTAACAATGGCGCCAAAGCGCCATGTTACATCGTCGATCGATGGCCAGGTAACACCACCGAAACACAGCGAAGAGCAACCCCCATCATGAGAACGCCCCCGCCGCCCGTGCATAAGCTAAGATTGCCATGAAAAACGTTCCGGATTACCATGCGCCAAAATCAAACATTTGTCATTTCCGTTTATTTGAGATCGATCGTCATATAATTTAAAAATCAGTCCATACTAAACGAAATCTATGGTTTGGAACCGATGGAATGCTCCTTGTAGCACAAACCGTATCAAATTAAATTTAAACATCTCATCAAACCACATGTAATCCTTGCCATCATCCAATGACCCTGAACAGCTTCAATGTTTAAGCGCTCAACACGTTTATCGATGCGAGTTAACTACGCAACAAAATAGTGCTAATCACATAATAACATATAGCAGCCCCGATGCGGCTATATCTCCCGTGTGATGAAGCGCGACTTAGAAACATAACACGCATTGAAAGCAATGTCGCAAGTGAGGTAATCTTCACACAACCCAATGTAATACATAAGGGAAAAAGATACATAGTTGACTTCGATCGCCACTTCACACAATACATAAATAAACATCCATCATTGATTACACTCAAGGTTCCGACTACTGAACCAAAATAAAGAAGATACCCCAAATGCTACACGGATCCCGATCGTCCCAGCTGGACACCCTCTTGATCATCGGGAAAAGACACATAATGCTGACCACGTTCCTCGTCGAACTCCCACTTGAGCTCGGTTCCATCACTGCTTGACATCGCCGGAACAACTGTATTTTGGTAATGTCATGTGAGTCACGGGGACTCAACAATCTCACACCAGCGAGATCAAGACTATTTAAGCTTAATAGGAAGGACGAGTTGTAAAAAGGAGGAGCTGCAGCAGCGACTAGCATATATGGTGGCTACGCCAAAGAGGCGAGAAGAGGAGCAAAGCCTGCGGTGCATTGAAACTAGTAGCGATCAAGAAGTGATCTGAACTACTTACGTCAGACATAACTCCAACACCGTGTTCACTTCCCGGACTCCGCCGAGAAGAGACCATCACAGTTACTGCCAGCGATTGATGTGTATTTTATTGAGGTCAACTTGGTTTTCTACAGGACATTAACAAATTCCCATCGCCTCATAACGCTGAGCACGGCTTTGAAAGATATTACCTGCGGGGTGTCCCAACAACCCCATTATAAGCTCTCACGGTCAGCGAAGGATATTCCTTCTACCGGAAGACCCGATCAATCTCGGAATCCCGGACTACAAGACATTTCGGTGACAATAAAACAAGACCGCAAAAGCCGCCCGATGTGTGAAACAAATCCCGATAGGGCTGCATATCTCGTTCTCGGGGCACATCGGATGAACACTACGTCGACGGCAACCCGAAGATGCCTCAAGTTGCCAATCGGTGGCCCATGAAGTGGCTCTAGTTTGGGCCAACACTGAAGGAGCATTGGTCAGGGGTTAAAATAAAGATGACCCTCGAACTCGCGAAAACCAGGGAAAAAGGCTTGGGTGGCAAATGGTAAAACCAAAGTTGGGCCTTCTGGGCGAGTCTTATTCAGCGAACTGTCAAGGGGTCCATAAATCACCCAACCGTGTAAGAGCACGAAATCAGGAACATAACACCGGTATGGCGGAAACTAGGGTGGCAAAGTGGAACAAAACACAGGCATAAGGCCGAGCCTTCCACCCTTTACCAAGTATATAGATGCATTAATTATAGCAGATATATATTGTGATATCCCCAACAAGTAAACATGTTCCAACAAGGAACAACATCTCCATGTTCAACAAGGAACAAACTTCACTTCACGCAACTACTTAGCGCTATAAGAGGAGCTGAGCAAAGCGGTAACATAGCCAATCAACGGTTTGCTAGGAAAAGGATGGTTAGGGGCTGACATGGCAATATGGGTGGCATGATATAGCAAGTGGTAGGCATCGCAGCATAGGCATAGCAAAAAGCGAGCAACTAGCATAGCAAAGATAGAAGTGATTTCGGTATGGTCATCTTGCGCAATGTTCTCGAGTTGTCGAAAGCTTGATCCTCGTAAGCGTTCTCAACAGGTTCCTCGTTCACGTACTCGTCTCGGCTCTACCCAAAGCAACAACACAAACAAAGGAACCACAATAAATCACGGTGCAATGCACAATCAACATGATGCAAAACATGACATGATATGCGGGATGTGATATGCAATGCGTGTCAGCGCTCCGGGAAGGAATCGACCTTAGCAAACCAAGTATGCCACTGGAAAGATGAGATGATTTCAGTTGAAATCGATATAAAGATCACCGAATCGGATGCCGCGGTTTGCAAATGACAAGCAAAACAAGAATGGCACAAATCTGCCATTAACAGACATGATGTCACTTAGCAAGCGACAAGAAATTAAGCTACTGCACCCAAGCGTATCAACAAAGTACATGGCAGTGATCTACACAAGATGCTCGACAAGTGATGACCTATGAGCTACGGCTAGTTCACATCATAACAGGTTCAAACAAGCATGGCAAAAGTGCACAAAATATCAATTTGGACATGGCAAAAACAGCATCGAGGTTGCAATATTCGAGCAAAACTACATGCTACAGGAACTTATAATAGCAAAACAAGGCATGGCATGAATCTACTCAAAGCATAGAACAAAAGTCCCTTACTGACCATAAGCCAAAAAGGATCAGAAAATATAGTAACACCCATGTCAAAATTGAAAGTTTCGTTAACAGATTCAGCAACATGGCATGTCAAAAACTGATAACAAGTAGGCATGTTTACAAGCTCAATGCACTCACTACAGAGCCTTATATGATAAACTAAGCATACATACATCAAGAAGACATGACATAGAAGACATACATGGCAAGAACAATAACATAGCATACATGGATCAACCACAACAACCTTGGCAAAATTGAATAACATATAAACAATGCTGAGGAAACATTTGATAGCAAAAGTAGAGCTCGATTGACTCAAGCTATGGCACTCCATAATTGCAAACAAAAGGCATGGATGGATAGAGCAAGACATGTTTAACAAAACATCCTTACTGAAGTAGCATCTCAAAATATGCATGGATCTCTCGGTAGCATCAAGTTAACATGGCATCAAAATATCAGCTAAACAGGGGCTGAAAGCAGCAACATCAGGACACCTACTTTGCATGCTTGTGCTAGTCACCACATAGATCACAAAATACATAGCATACACCCCTGGAAAGATGGCATGGCATATTACAAAACACATGTAGGACTCAAATTCATAGGGTGCACACATCAATCATGGCAAAAATAACAAAAGTGCAAGTTCTGTTGAGAACAGAAACTAACATCACATAGCCCTCTTCAACAGCATTTCGGGCATCAAGATGAGCTCAAATGAAAATGATGCAATGAGATGAAATGATCTACTCTTGAGGCGAACATTTTGACATATTATCAGCTTAAAATAACATGAGATGCAAATCTTAGAGAGAAAATGAGAGAATACCACTTGAACGGTGACAGGGATCCGAATCTGGCAACGGATCTCAGAAAAGCTGGCGGGGCAATCCGGAGGAGGAAAGTCGGAGGCAGACGGCTGCGGTCGACAGAGCCTGATCAGCAGGGGCCGGAGGCTGGCAGACCAGAACCGGGGGAGAATGGATGCCATGCGGCGGAGGCGGCAAGATAGGTAGGCCGGCGGAAGGAAGTGCCTGACGAGGCAGCCTTAGCGGATGGAAGAGGATGAGGTACCTCTCTGGCAATGAGGCCATGCCGGTGTGACAATGATCGCCAATGGCCAGTGTGTGAGCCTGAAGACAGCCAGGCCGGCTGAATGGCAGGTGAGCAACCGGCAGCCTTGGCCAGATGTCTGACGAGGGCCAGCCTCTGGGCCTGAACCCTGCCAATGGCCAGGCCAGGGCAAATCGTGGCCCGTAGCTAATGCCAGCGTGTCCGGCCGACGAATGTCCGTGGCCAGTGGAGGAAATTTCTAGGGTTTGGGGAGGATGATCCGGGATTTGGAATGGGGTTGTTTAAATAGGCATAGAGAGACTGGGAGAGTCCAAATGGGGTGTAGTTTTCGCCCACGATCGTGTCGAGCAACGGAGAGCATGGAAGTGACTTAGATGGGTTATTGGGCTGTTTTGAAGAGGGTGTTGGGCTGCAACTTAAAGAGGCCTTTGCGAGAGTCGGTTAACCGTTGGAGTACCAAGCAGAGCTCCAAATGACCGAAAGCTTGACGGTGGTCTGGGTGGTATACCAAGGCCACTTGACAAACCTCGGTCCATTAAAGAAGGTTTAGTACCCCACGGAAAAAGCGTAAAAGGGGCGGCAGGAGATAGGAGTGCGGATTGCAAAAACGGACAAGCGGGGAAAATGCTCGGAATCATGAGGCGAACACGTATGCAAATCGATGCACATGATGACATGATAAAAAATGCATGACATGGACAAAATGCAAAATGAAGAAAACCAACCACGGAGAATATCATATCACAATGCGAAAATGGCAAGAGTTGGAGTTACAAATATGGAAAGTTACTTCCGAGGTGTTACAACACTCCACCACTACAAGAGGATCTCGTCAGAGATCTAGGGCTGAAAAGAACTCGGGATATTAGGAGCGGAGGTGATCCTCGCGCTCGGGTGGCTTACCGGTTGGAATGGTGACCACTTCACTTTGAGGAATTTGATTGACTTGTTGCGAGTCTTGCGCTCGTTTCTTCAAGAATAACAACAGGGGTGCTCATGATAAGAGAGATCTTCTTGAAGGTCAATCTCTTGAAGTTGATAGTGCGTTAGAGAGTCTTGAAGCACTTGCGAAGGCTGTGACACGTGAAACACATGGTACGCGTTTGCAAAGTTGGATGGAAGCTCAAGTTGATAGCGAGATCGCCTCTTATGCCAATGATCTTGAAAGGACCCACGTATCTAGGGCAAGCTTCCCTTTGATACAGAAGCGGTGAGTGCCTTTCATTGGAGGCGAGGCGGTAGAACATGGTCTCTGATTTCAAAAGCCACATCACGGTGCTTATCATCATAATAGCTCTTACGGCGCGATTACGGCGGCTTTGAATTCTCACGAATGACTTTGCACATTTCTTACATACATGATCAAGTCATTGCCAAGTTAGTTCACCTGTCTCGAGACCAATTGAGAGATGTCTGCACTTTACGCCATAGAGAATTTCGAATGGGGCCTTGCGAACTAAACTTGGAAGCTGTTGTTGTAGGAGAACTTCGGCATATGGAAGACAATCTTCCCACTTCATACCGAAAGAAATGACACAAGCCACGAGCATATCTTCAAGGATTTGATTAACTCGCTCAACTTGGCCACTTGTTTGAGGATGGAAAGCTGTCTTTGAAAGCGAATGTTGGTGCCCATGGCCTTACGAAAAGAATCCCAAAACTTGGAAGTAAAGATGCTGCCGCAGTGCAGAAGAGATCACTTGTGGAATGCCGTGCAAGAGACAATCTGGAGGTGTATAGCTACGCTGGCCCGAGCTGCTGTGATAGGATTCTTTGATAGGAAGAAAATGAGCCACTTTAGTAAGCTTGTCAATGACAGCGAAGATAGCATCATTTCCACGCTTGGACTTTGGAAAAACCAGTCCGAAGTCCATTTCAATATGATCAAACTTCCGTTACGGAATAGCAAGAGGTTGGAGGAGACCCGACTGGTCTTTGGTGTTACCTTTCACTCTTCTGCGGACATCACACTCATTCAACGAATTGAGCAATTTCTCGCTTCATTCGAGTCCACCAATATACTTGCTTGAGGTCATGGCACATCTTCATACTTCGGGATGAATGGATAGAAGCGAATTGTGAGCCTCGTTCATAATGACTTCCTTAGATCACCCTTAGGAACCACAATCCGGTCCTCGAAGAAAAGTATCTTTGTCATCAGCATGTGGAAGCACTTGTACTTGGAAATGCCCTTGTCGATACCACGTTTCACCTTTTCACCATGGTATCCGAAGTTGAGCCTCGAAACTGATCTTCCAAAGTAGGAGAGACTATGAGGTTGGCAAAAAGCCTTGAGGAACAACGAAGATTCAGCGCGAAAGCTTCACGGAGATCCATTTGAAAGGGTTTGAGGATTAGGCTATTGCAGTAAGCCTTCCTGCTCAAAGCATCTGCAATGACATTGGCCTTGCGGGAGTATATTCAATACTTGGTTGTACTCTTGAATCATTTCTACCCATCGAGTGCGCACTGAGGTTGAGGTTGGGTTGAGTGAAGATATACTTGAGACTCTTGTGATCGGTGAAAATGTCCACTTTCCTTCAACAAGAAGATGTCTCCATGTTATCAATGCATGGACAAGCGCCGTAACTCAAGATGCGTGAGTGGGGTAGTTCTTTCGTTAGGCTTCAGTGGCGAGGTATAAGCCACAACTCTCTTCTCTTGCATTAACTTGACCAAGAGACCTTGAAGAGAAGCATCACAGAGAAAACTTCAAATGGCTTGGATTCATCGGGAGAGTCGGGAGCGAGGAAGTGTGTGAGTTTCTCTTTGAAAGTATTGAAAGCAACGTCACACTCGGGGAGACGGACATACTTCACATGCTTACGGAGGAGGGTTGTAAGAGGCTTTGCAATCTTGGAGAAGTTCTCAGCGAATCTTGACAATAGCTTGCAAGACCAAGAAAGCTAGCGAATTTGCTTGACGATGAGGAGGTTCCCAATTCACAGTGCGGACACCTTCTCGGGATTAACTGTGATGCCCTTATGCGGAGATGATATGACCAAGATAAAAGCACTTCATCAAGCCAAAATTCACATTTGGAGAACTTACATAAATTGATACTCTAAAGGCTTGTCTGGCACCAATCGCAAATGTTTGGCATGATCCTTCTTATTCTTGAGAAGACCAAAATATCATCAAGATAGACCAAGGCAATTCATTGGTGTAGGGGTTGAAGATGAAGTTCATCATCCAGAAGAATGTTGGAGGAGCATTGACAAGGCGAAAGACATGACGGTATATTCATAAGAACCAAAGCTTGTTCCGAATGCTTTGTCTTGGGAATATCTTGTTCCGAATCTGAATCGATGATATCCACCCATCTGAAGGTCGAGCTTGGAGAACACTTTAGCACCTTTGAGTTGCTCGAAAAAGCTCATTGATGTTGGGAAGTGGATACTTGTTCTTGATTGTATTCTTGTTCAATGAATGATGTCGGCGCAAAATCGGTCCGTGCCATCCATATTCGGACAAAAAGAACACCACACCCCAAGGAGATGAACTTCGGTCTGATCAAACCAGACGCTCTTGTTCATTGAAGCTTCTTCAATTCCTTGAGCTCATCAGGTCCAAGCTTGTATGGGCGGCTTACCAAGCGGGATTTGATGTAATAGGGCTCAAGATCGATATCGAACTCAAGCTGGCGATGAGGAGGCATGCCGAAGAAGCTCTTACGGAAAGACATCTTGGTACTCACAAGCGGTGGAATCGAGAGATATCAATTCGCCCTTCTCATTGAGAAAAACAACCGAATGGTTTCATCACGGCGGCATAGATGATCACATCATTAGAAGAGTGAGTCAATTGAATTCCTGGCAGCACAATCAAGCTGAGCTTTGTCTGATAAAGCCGATCCATCGAGAATAAGATCAATATCCGAGTCACCAAAACAATTGGTTTGGCAGAAATCTATAATCGCCCATCTTGATGAAACATTGGAACCATGTAGCTAGAACTCATGCATTTACCGGAGAACAAGCATAATGGTTTAAGCAGCTTGGAAGACAACTCATGCTTAGATGCAAATGGTTTAGAGATGAAACTGCGATGCACGGTGTCAAATAAGACTTTTGAGAATATCATTAGCGAAGATTACCCATGATCACATCGAAGAATCCTGCACTGCTGCATTCATCATATTCACCTTTGCAAACTTGGGATTATGCTTGACCTTTGCATTGCTGGAAGATTTCACGGGAGGAGGCGGAAGGCGCCTACAGTTGAAGCACTTAGCATAGTGACCTTCTGCGACATTGTTGCAAGTCACCTCGGAAGGCGGACGGTGGTGAGACACTTGACCTTGGAGCTTGAAATTAGACTTGTTACGATAGCTTGGGTTGGGTGGGTGGGAAGATCCCGGCCACACTGAGTTCTTCTGGCGATAGGTGGCGAGACGGAGGAGGAGGAAGAGTAGAACCTGCTTGGCTGCCACTTGAGAGGAAGAAGAAGGCTGGCTGGATCCTGTTCTTCTTAGAAGCCTCACATTTGAGCTGGGCTTCTTGCTTGTGCCATGTTGTAGAATTCATCATACTCGGCTCAAAAAGCACAAGAGCTAATTGCAGATCTTCTCTCGGACCACCTCTGAATTGATAGATCATACTCTTCTCATCGGGTACGTCTTGCTTAGCAAAGCGGCGAGCTTACGGAACTGGATATTGTGATAGACAGACATGTTGCCTTGCTTGAGATTGCGGAACTCCTCACGCTTGCTCTCAACAACACTTTTGGAATGTGATGAGCTCTGAAATCTCGGCGGAACTCATCGGGTAATGACCACGACCTCCTCTGGAATCTTTGTATTCTGGTACCACTCAGCAGCAGTCCTTGAGTTGAAATGATGCAAACTTGACAAAGTCCTCGGTCGACATTGCTACAATCAAAATGCTGCAGATGTCCACAAGCCAATCGTCGTCTGTGGCCTCAAACGGCCCGAAAGACTTGGCTGATTAGCGAGGCGGCGAGTAGGAAAGTAAGTCTTTGATTGTTGCCTTGACCTTGATTTCCTTGATTGCCTTGCCCTGAGTAAGTTCTTGCAAAAGCTGCAAAATCATCGAGCATTGGCATTGGTGGCTGCCATGATAGCTTGCAGGCCTCACGGAGGCGGAGGTGGAGGTGGAGGTTCGGTGATCCCATCATTGCGATCCGGATTCAGGGCGTTGGCGGAGCCATCTGAAGAGGTGACATCCGTTAGTCCTGATAGACAAATAGAGTAGAAGAAATGGATAGAAATTGCAACATATAGTCTTCACAATAAACATTGAACAAGATGAGCAGAATGAATTCAAAAGTTAATCATCACCACGTCCATTAAGGTGAAAGCCACTTAGATAAAGATATGGAAACAACATGTCTTAGAAACAAATGGAATATCTGGCTGAAAACAAAGATTGGCTTCTAGAATGAGTGGAACAAACACATGATAGATTTACGCCCAAAGTGTTACGTGGTGGGGCCCACCGGACCACGACGTATAGCAGACGTCACGAATGACAAACAAGGCGTCCCGAATCAGCATAGCAAAGGATTCTTTAAGGCGTCGCGACCCACTGCGTCGTCGTGAATGGGCGGACCACTAGGCGTTGAACCCCAATCTCAAATTTTGCATCTTGAGCTGCATGAATGTACTATCTCATATCACGCACATTCTTGAATTGTAGTGCTTCTCGGTTGCCCATTCATTCACTTTGTAAATGTTGCTTTCATACTACCTTACGGCTGATGATAGCTGTGCCATATTGTGTTAATTTGGTGTAGGTTAGTTGCCCAAGCGTTCGTTGTGTCAATGTTGCTTTCCTATTATCGACTTGGCCAATGATAGCAATGTTTGTGTTAATTTTGTGCAGGCTGCTAGAAGACAAACTCTAAAAACATCAAACAACCCCATTGTTTCTTTCAGTAAATCTAGGCAGGTAATATGTCAATAACTCATGATTAATCTATTTGGTTCCCGTCCTAATTTATGTTATGATCACGATGGTCGAGACACTCTCCACTATCAATAATACAAGCACTGCCAAAATCATCTGAATCTATTCGGTATCCTCTGTCTCGAATCAGCGGAATAAATGTATGTTTGTGAACCAATTAATGGCTGAAACAATGATGGAAATGGTGGATGAATGAGAGTGCGAGTAAATGCGACACAACAAGCGATCAATGTTTTCGAGATAGTGTAGCAAAGTAGAAAGAACTTGCCCACATGCTTATGGGCGTCATCATCTTTGAGGTTGCTGATTGTGACATTGTAGATGTAGAGGTTCTGCTCATTTATTTTGCTGGCATCAATCTTTGATTGCCCAGTGGATGTAATTTCTGTAATATATCTGGATGTGCAACGTTATTCCTGTATCCCGTACCTTTGCTTCATCGGTTTGGTCTTGTGCATAATTGCTCGTCGTAATGGGCTCAAATTATCTAATTTGGCCTAAAGACATGTACAAACTTTAGTGGGCCCATTAAGTTAGTGGGCGTTCTTTGAACGAAATTTAATGGTGGCCTCTTACCTGGGTTAGATTAACGATAAACATTGAGCGGGCAACAGATGGCCCAAATTTTTTTCATGACGTTAACGGGCCGTTACTAAGTTTGGCTACATATGACCCAACTATCTTGTAGGCCTTTAGCAGGCGAAAGACAACGAACTTATCTTTGGACCATGAAGACCATGGGCACGCTAAGAGCGAAAGTCGGTCGTGTGTAAATGGCCCAAGCGTATATGGGCCTTTAGCGACCGAAAAAGAAACGGCTGGTATTGGACCATGAAGGGCATGGGCCGTTAAAGCCAAAACTAAGTCCGACTACAAATGGCCCAACTCATTTATGGTCCACTAACAGGCGAAGGCACACAGGGCGAAATTATTTAACATAAATGGGTAAGCTAAAGGACAAAACTCAGGTCCGACTACAAATGGCCCAACTGATTTATGGGCGTCAGCAGTGAAAGTAACAAGGGCGAAAGTGGCCCAACATTTAAATGGGCGTTAAAGGCGAAACTTCGATCCGACAACAAATGGTCCATCAGATTTATGGGCCGTCAGCAATTTGGAACACGGGCGGAAATGGCTAACATTTAAATGGGTAGCTAAAGGCGAAAGATGTACATCTAAAATTGGCCCATCCATTAAATGGTTAATCCCTCGCCGGGCCGATATTGAGACCAAATATATAGCGGGCTGTTAGACTCGAGGCGGCGATGGGCTGCAATGGTGTCAAATCTTTAACGTTAGTTGACGGGCCGACTTGGCACATCTCGTATGGGTGGGCTTAATGGACTGACACAAGTGGGCCTTATATGGGCTGGCACTAATTTTTCTTGGCGGCCTTTTCACGAGAATGGGCCTCTGTTGGGCCGTGCCACATGTAGGCGTATCATAGGCGCCTTCCGTCCAATGAGTGGATGATGTCTGTCCCAGCGATGGCGACACATGTTTCCTCCGCCAATGATGATTTTACGTGGAAAATCCCCATTGGTCGGGGCATAACGTGAGTTGGATCCAAAACCCGACCGATAACCGCGAGTTCCATTCGGTGGATGCCACATGCCGGTCACCCTTGGCTTGCCGTAATCCGATTTATGCGTCATGGAAGTCGATACCCGTGATGATAATTTTGGTAATGTCATGGAACACTTCTATGATATACGGTATGACTATCTTGATTACATCATAAATTTGTCATGGATGTACATGCATGACGAAGCGTGACCTCTTGTGACAAACCGTATCATCACGAAGTGTATTTTTTAGTGCACCTTTCCTTCTTTGGGAGAGAAGAACAATGGCGAGAAGCGGTGGGGTTTTCTTGAAGAAATGAAGAACAAGATGAGGTAGAAGCGAGATGGGTAGAGGCAGTGAGAGAAGACTGAATTGATGGATGCTTATCAAGTCCTTCTTCTTTGGAAAGGAGGGTTTGGTGATTTGGCGGCTCATTGGGCATTACTAGAGGCGCTTCGATCGGGGTAGTCTACCGTCACTCTACTGGAATAATTTAGTGCATGCTGGTGGACCCGATCTTGGCTGTCCCACGGTGGTGAAAGTGAGTAATTTAGTGCATGGTGGAGGAGGATCCACACGGTAAGCGTGTCCACCGTTTTCGAAGAAAAAATGATCACGACAAGCGTTTCCACTCTTCGGCCGGAGGAGTCGCGACAGCATCCACTTGAACATACGGTGCTCCTACTACTAGGCATGTGCGATGGTTCATCGTCGATACTACATAATCTTGTTGCTAGTGTAGTAGATATAGCGACAACAAATGATGTTGTCGCGTGCCAACTATATGATAATATAGTAACATAGTACGCTTTTTCATTTGTCGTTCGAGAATGAGCAGTGAGATCAATGTTAACGAGAACTAGGTCACAGTAGCATGGAAATGCGGTGCTCTGAGTACTCCATGAAACATGAACCATATAGGCCCGAATAGTGTTAGTCGGGGTGTATAAGGGTGCATGAGTCCACACTAGTAGGTTAACACAAATACGAAGAGAAACAACTATATTTAGATGAGAATGCAACCAAACACACCCATAGGCTTTGTGCTCACAGTGACTGATCTGCCGTCGAGTTTGATCCAATGGTCATGTTGTCAGAGACATGGACATGCCCATGAAGGCGCCCTAAACACCACGAAGTCCCTCACGATTCTCGGCGCCCGACATTGGTGATGTGAAGCGAAAGCGAAAAGCAATGCAATCTACAGGCGGATGGAGGCAGCCGAGGCGAGAGAATCTTTGGTTTCACCATGGTAAAACACCGGATCGGCGACTTCTCACGATGGGTTTTACGAGTGGAGTCATCGTGACTAATTCTGTGCGCTTTGCTCCGTCGATCAAAAATTAAAAATCTGTCGAGCCTGCTCGTCAATCAAAAATTAAAAATCCTGCCGCACTCAAACAACGAGCAACACCGTGGTGGATATTTAAATTTACTGTAAGCAGTAGATAAAAATGGGTGGAAAATCAAATGTTGCGACGGCCGAGCTAATCGGTCGAACTAGCCAACTAGCTAGCCACCGTGGTTCCTTTGTTATGCTGGCGGTGGTCTTTCCGCGATTTGACGACTCATTTACTTGCTTGGCGAAAACCGTGGTAGAGGCGTCCATGTCGGGGCGAATATGTCGTGCACCACCGGGGGATCCACGAAAACCACGGTTGATGGTGTGCCATGTCTACGGCCGCGGAGGAAAAATGTGCGTGTAAAATTTCTTGTCGAACGTAGTACCTATGGTTCCACCTCGGGACCCGGCCGGTCGATCGAAAACACCCACTAGCCACACAGCTTCATCATGCTAACATGCACGGAGGATAGGTGTGACCAGCCACAATGTCTCTTGTTCTAAGCGATTCTTCTATTTTCCAAGCTTTTTTAGTTGTAATAACACCACAAGCTAGCGCGCTCTTCCGTGTGTGCGGGTGCAAAGTTAGCGATGGGCGAGAAG
>JAHIAM010001466.1:0-23753 GCA_021605205.1 Aegilops longissima
TTTGTTCCAGAGGGTTCCTTTCTTAATTGCTCAACAATGAGGTTGTTGGAGATAAGGATGAACGTGGGAAGGCCTTGTCTGCAAATGTGGAGGGGGGTGCGGGTATCTTTTAGTTTAATTTCCATGAGTCAGATATAGATAGGACGGTCTATATTGCAAGATGGCACGCGTACCATCATCACCAACTCGGTTTTTTATAAGAGAAGAAATATAAGTATGGAGATACAAACGTATTATCGATACTTGTTTCCGTAAACTAGCATCTACATTCTATTCAACGCCTCAGCACGTGAGGCCTTAGCACAATGACTTCTCGACTGTGTAAAACAAAGGTTTTCCGTCGCCGATAAGGAGGGGTGGCGGCGGCACTTTTGGCTTGCTCTAGTCCTAGTAGTCATACTAGGTGGTCTAAGCACGTGTAGATTTATTCTTTTTCACGTCTCGTGTTCGCCGCATTACTGACGATTGTTGATAAATAGGCGGTAAGTTATTCACGGGAAACCCTTGTTGGCGTGTTTGCGAGAGAGAGATACAGTGTGCATGTGTGATATGTCTAGAGACTGAGGCAATGATAACAGATTCTTTGTGTCTATGTGTGTGGAGGATAGAGAGAGACATGTACATGGGGCTTTGTGTTGTGTAACATGGAGACACATATACATAATTAGAGAGTGAGTGTGCGAGATACACATGCGGACATGGGGAGAGATGAGGATCCAGATTAATGGGTGTTTGTGCGTATATGTGTGTGTTCGTGCGCGCATTTGTGTGTGAGAGGGAGTGTGTGTATGTGGAGTAGGGAGACCACTAATGATGTAAACCCAGTATAAGGGAAGGGGGAATGGTGTGACATGTGTAGTAGCGGGATAGCATGGGTGCGGGCGGGGGGAGCAGACTATTTGGAAGAGACATCGATTGTGTGTGGGAGAGGGGTGTGAGAGCGAGCGAGAGAGAGAGAGAGAGAGCTAGCGGCGGAGAGAGAGATAGAGGAAGATAGGGGGCGTTTGTGTCCATAAATGGCATATAGATAGGGAGACAATGTTGATGTTGTTTGAAATTGGCCTATGTACGGAGACGCAAGGGAAGCAAGTCATCGTGTGTGTGATAGGGACTTCATGAGAGATCTAGAATAGATGGTGTAGAGAACAATGTGCGAGATCGAGAACGATGATACATTAGGGAGCTATGGAAAGAGTCACGACATATATGTATACAGGGAGGAGCTGGGGCGGGTCCACATGTGGGAGAGATAGAAAGGGGAGAGTGGTGCACAAGGAGACAAAGTGTGCTTGTTTTGCAGTGGGGGTGGTGTGTGAGGTGAGTGTGCGAGAACCACATAACTAGGGAGATAGATGTTTGGGGGCAACGTTTTGTGTGTATGGGAAGGATACACTCTACATAGTGCGTGTGCTTGGGAAAGAGAGATGCCGGGAGACCTAGCTAGAGAGTGGGGGAAGAGATGTGTGCATGCCCAAGAGACAAAGTGATAGAGACCTATATTGGGGTCCGGACTTTAAAAGAGAGAGGGGTGTTAATGTGCTCGTGTGTTGGTGTTTGGGGAAGAGCGACTTACTGTGTGTGTGGGGGGAAGGGTGGGCTGACGAGGGGGTGGCTTCAGGATAAAGAGTGAGGTGTCTATATTTGAGGGACTTCAGCGTAATTGAGATATACATGGTCAATAGTGTGTGCACTCAAGGTTGATCAATTTGTTTCACAATTTGGACTATGAGATAACAATACTTTTGAACATGTGTGATATACTTTGATGTACCAGAATTACAAACCTAAGATTGGAATTTTGGATTTTGGAATTTGACTCCATCATTAGCTTTTGTAATTCATTTAAATGGAGGTACATTTTTAAGCCGGGATTTCGTGATTTCAAATTCATATATCAAACCTAGAGATATACACATACGGGCATGTTCAAACTCTATAATCATCCACTTTATTCATACACATACACAATTTTGCTTTTGTCATCATATTTAGGATAAACACATTTGGAATTTCATTTGAATTGGACCATATGTTGGTATTTGCTTGTAGTAGCTCAATGATCCATATTTGAATTGAATGGACAATCTAAGTTTCGAGTTGGAGACATTGATTTTCAAAACTTGCACTTTTTTTCGTGCAAAACAAACAAATTCTAGGCCATGATATCATAGTCGGCCGTACAAGAGCATAATATAATTTTAGGCGCCAAAAGCTTTCAAACGTCCCGCTCACATCGAAATATCTCGCGCCCGAAAGTTTAGCTCTGAGATATTCCTGTTTTACCCCTGCCACATGAACGGAAAAAGGGCTGCTTTGGTCACTCCATTGTTTTCCCCTCTTTGCCGCCAACATTCTTCCCCAGAGCCCCTCCCCTTCCCCTCCCCGACCCCCCAACCACGGCAAGCCACTGAATCTAGTTCTCCGCCGCAGCGGTGGACCTCACACCCCGACGGATCTACCTTCCGCACCTTGGAACCCCTAACTGCCAACTCACCACTTCACGAGCCGCAATGGCGGCTTGTACACCGCTCCAGATCTCCTTGACCGCCACCATGGTCTGCCGCACCGAATCTGCTTAACCGGTGCCCTCGTCCACCACAGTTTAGGCCCTTCACTGACTCCCTCGTCCGTCCCTTCGATGGCCCTTCATACAAGCCCTCGTCCGCCGCAGCAGATCCGCCTCACCGAAAGCATTTGATAACGCTACCTTGAAGCCTTCGTCCTTTTAGCGGACCCTTCTTTCATTAGTTTAGATGAACCATTGATGATCAATTCGAACTAGTGCATGCGATTAAATTAATTTTACCTAAATAGAGGGTGCAGAATAAACTACAACAAGTAGATTTGCAACCACGGGATGCTGACGATATCTTCAAAGAACATTGAAATAGCAGCAAGGCTTCACAGCAACATATGGTAAGCCAGTGTGTTTTAGTACATGTGAAATGTAATGCGTGTGGGCTGCTTTCTTGGCTTGTGCCCACAACCTGTAATCCGAAAGAATAACAAATAGTTCAGGCCCCCTTTGGTTCACAGGGTAGAAAATTCATAGGGATAGGAAAGTCATAGGAAATGAGATGACATGTATCTCAAATCCCATGCATAGGAATAGAAAAGGAGATGCCCTTTGATTCACATCATATGATTTTTTCTATTGAGTCTAGGCTAATGTTTATTTTCCTATGAAATGTGGAGGACGGGAAGAATTCCTCCATACGAATAGGATTTCATTCCTACAAACCAAAGGGCTCTAAAGAAACTTTTCCTATAGAAATCCCTATCCTATGACAATCCTACAAAATTCCTACTAACCAGAGGAGGCTTCAGTTGTCTGCCTTGTTGTATTGCTTGATTCGAATGCTTGTTTGTTACTTGTTACGCTATACCTAAGTTGGTCAATATGTCAGCAGTGCCTGATGTACTATCGTAAATAAATAAATGCCTAGTTCATTTGAGTCCTTAACTTTTCCTCTGACCTTCATCACAAGATTGTCTTCGTAGTTTATATGAGGCCACACTGCTAAGTGCTTTCTCAGATTATTTCAACTGCTTAGATGCCTTGGCAACTTAAATATAGCGGTGGTACTCTCCCTTTCAACTAGGGATGTCAATTGGGTCCCATTTAATCCCAATTAAAGTCCACTAGTGGTATGATAGTTCAAAAGAGTTTTTGTTTTTTTTTGAGGAAAATGAACCAGGGAGCTAGCAAAAACTAACTAGATGGGACTGGCGGATGTCGTTTATTTGTCACTTACATCCCTAGTTTCGTCTTACCATTTTAATTTATTTTCGGTTGATGCTGCTTCGAACCATTTAAATATAGCTTGCCATGCTCGGCAATAATTCGTATGTCGTTTACCATGTAAGCTTACTGCCTAGATCATGCGATAACTATCTCTTACTTATGTCCAGCAGAAACCTTTCAGGATGCCGTTCACACTAGGACACAATGTACAACCCCAGAATCTATTTGTGGAAGCGATCGCCATCCATGTTACCGGATGGTAGCGTTCGGAGGCAACAACCGTCGGAGAGCGATCCGAGCACAAATATTATAGTTCTTGAGGCTCTACTAGAGGCAGAAAGAGATGGTGTGGCTGCCATGAATGAGGTAATCTCGATCTTGAAGTTGGAAATTATGCAATTAGTTGCACGCATTATGCAAGCAACCCAAGAATTGGAGGAAGTAAGAATGTTGCATTTGAAGACAGAGGAGGTTCTGCTGTACGCTATCGAAGCCAGTGGTAATCCAGTTCTTCTTTAGATAGTAGTTGAAATTGTCATTAGATTATTGTACTTGCATGTTGTGTCATGTCTCTGAATGGATTATGTTGTAAGACCCCCTATGTTGTCCATGTGTTGTAATGATCCGAATTTTTTAGGCGAGGTAATCCTCAGTACTTGTATGATTGACATAAGGTGAATATTTTTCGTGTGAGCATTTTGTATTGGATGAAATAACTGTTTGACTCAAAGTGTATCCAACCTACTAAATTCAAAGATCACGGCATTTCTAAATCATACTCATATATAAAGGTGGAATAAATCTCTGTTGTAGTTTTGAAGAAATAAATAAAAAAACATAGAATTATCTGTGGATATTCATAATCGAATAAAAATTGGATCTGGATTTAGTTGTCAGGGCCCAGGGCAAACGTGAATGCTAAGCTAATTCTCGCAAGTTTTGAACGAAGCGGCTAAACACCCACTATCATTTGTGGGCTGCCCGAAGCAAGTGTTTGCGAGATGGAAATTACTGTCTACCCCTAACACTTGACATCCTTATCGACCGGATTTACACTGCTGTCGATAGGGGTAGACTAGTAACTTCAATCAGACGTGACACGACGGCCTCTGAGCCCATTCAGACACGGTGGGCGCCAAACGTGGGCGGCAAAACACATTTGATTCAAGCTCGTCCGAAAGACATGCGTCTCTCCCTCCATTTCCCCATTCATCCATGGTGGGCGGTAAAACAAACTCTCCTCATCCGAAATCGATGTAGGCTAATATTTTAAATAGGGGAAGATGTGTAACTTCCCTCAGACGTGACACAGCTGCCCAACCTGTCAGCCCCGTTCATACACCATGAGCGCCAACTGTGGGCGGCAAAACACCCTCTCCTTGCCCGAAATCGTTACCGGCAAATATTTGGGAGATGTGAGATTACCGTCCTATCCCCAACCGACGTGATGTCCGAAATTTTAAACGGGGGATAAGTTCATAACTTTGCCACATTTCAGACAAGCGCGTCTCAAAGTTTGAGATCCCCCCTCCCCCTCCATTTCCCCATTCATACACCATCGGCGCCACGACAACCTCTCACTGCGGCCAGCCTCCTCCGTCCGCCACCCCATCCTCCACCTTGCCCGAGCCGCTACCCATATCCCTTCGTCCACTGCAAGAGATGGGTGTCTCTCATCCACGGCGCTGAACCAGGATCCTTTCACCGCGTTGTCTCGCTTCATCGGTGCCGTCGTCCACTTTGTCGTTGCCGCTCCTATGACCGCCTCGTCCACGGCAACAGGATTTATCCCCCAACCCGGCCGTCTGCCATCTAAAGTCTTCTTTCCCACCACCGACAGCCATCGCACCCGCAACACCCTCAACGTATCAGCAGGGGCCTACACGGCGTCGCAAGAGAGGTGGTACTCTTCCATATGTGCTTAAGTTATTGATCTCACCCGGAAAATAGATCTTAAATTGTTTACTGTACTTTGCTTGTCCGTACCAAATCGTAGTGGCTAGTTGAATGCAAACATTGGTTGGGAAGTAGCTTTGTCCGGTTTGCACCTTCATATCCGCCATGTCACGGTCACTATACTCGTAAAGCTTATGGTTTCCCCCCTTTATATTCACTACCATCATCGTAGGTGCTTCACTGCTTCGTGTTGTTCTAGAACTGCTCCTCAAGACCTCAACCCATCAAGCGAAACAACATGCCACTCATAATTCCAAAGCTTACGTGTTGAAATAGGAATCTGATATGATGCTCATATTACTAAAACAGAGAATGTTTAATTGGTCACCTAATATTCGTATATTCATTTCGAAAAGCATGTGCGCCACCCACTGGTCCAGCTAGTTCCACCAACCTGATTTTACTCTTGATGCTTAGGGTTTTCCCCTTTTATATACTCTACTATGATCTGCGTAGGTGCTTTCTGTCATACTAGCATTACTCCACCCTTCAAGCTAAACAACACAACACTCAAAATTCCAAAGCTTAGTTGTTGTGATATGATACTGATATTAGTTAACAGACACATTTAATTGGTTCGCTATAGGTCCCACTTGAGTTTCCAAATGCATGTCGCGACATATAGAGAGACAACAGAATTGCATTTCTTTGTCACTTGTTGACTGTACTTTCTTGTCCATACCAAATCTTAGTTGTTATTTCAAAGCAAATATCGGTTGCTAAGTACCCTTTGCGCGGTTTGCTGCTTCAGATCTGCCATCCCACTGCCACGGTCAACACTATACTCATCATGCTTATGGTTTCCCCATTTATTGATGACCACGATCAGCCTACGTGGTTCGTGTCGTAATAGCACTGCTCCACCAATCGAGCTAAACAAGCTTACTTGTACAAATTCAAATATGATATTATGCTGATATTAGTAAAACTGAGAGAAGTTTAATTGGTCAGCTAAATGTTCCTACTTTAGTTTCGAAATGCATGTGAGCCACATATGGAGAGATCGGAAGGAATAGTATTTCTCTATGCGCTCCAGTTCATCATGGGTGGCCAACCGACATTGTATAGAAAGACTTGTAATATCTTCAATCTCCTTGCTCTTCTGCTCTTCTTTAAGATGATCCTCTTCTCTTGCGGTCGACTAGTCAGGTCGAGTTATTCTCCCTAAGTATATTTTGAATCTGCCAGGTCAGGTCGACTTGTTCTTCATTACTATATGTTGAAGCTGTCATCTGCGAAGTATCATCACTTCTGGAGCTCTCATATTTTGAGTAGTAGGCCACATTATATTAATGCACACACCAAATTACAGCATGCATGGCACCTCTTAGAAGAATTGCAGATATAGCACAAAGGGGTTTACAGGGAGGAAGTATTGGATTAGAATCACTTCTGCATTACAAAGATAATCTCACTTGTTTTCATGTTTTCATGCATGTCAGGTATTGAACATTATCAAAAATGAATATGAGAATTGGCGCACGAGAGGAATATTGCGGAACAATCAACTGGCTAACAAACTTGGCATGGTGGAGGATGGCCTATCTTATTCACCCATCAAGGTGCATGCTCTTGCATTACTTCTACTTTGCATCTGATCTCTTGCATTACTTCTACTTTGTTACACCATCTGCTTAGTTTAAGCATCATATATGAGTATATGCCATACCTATCCATTTTCTGTACCTATTCCATGTGTCGTCATACTATGTTTTTCCAGTCAAATGTTGTTCTTCCGTAATAGATGTCCAAAAGGAAGAGGGTGATTGCAGATCCTCAAGGAGTACAAACTAGGTATTTGGAAAAGGTAGTGATACATGTTAAATCAGATAGATCAGCAGCCACAGAAAACACAGGCCCATGAATGAGACTTTACCCCTACTCCGGTGGCCAAACCCTATTAGAAGCTGCTGACAGCCCAGTGTCAGTCTTGTCTATGATATCAATTCAAAATTTGAACTCCTAAATTTCTGCATGTGCCTTACCTTCTCTCTTGTATGAAAACTAATTTCAGATGAATCTCCTTGCTCAAAGGATCATAGGATCTCACGACAATACTGGGCTCTGCATTGCTCTTGTCAGTACCTATTGCTCTTTGTCAGCATACTTACACTCATTGCTGTTTGATTATGTAGCATCACTGTAAATGTTCGCTTATTTATCCTCCCTTTTGCTTGAAATTATAAGATCTATATTTACTCTTAGATAAATGTAGAATTAACACAATGGTTATGAAGTTTTGGATTTCTCATGTAAGTACCTGTTGTCATGTACTCCCTCTGTATCGAATTAATTGTTGATCAATTGGATGTATTTAGAAATTAATAGTGCTAGATACATCCATTTGAGCGACAACTAATAATGGACGGTGGTGGTATTACTGTACATGCATCGCGAGATAGTTGATTGTCTAGCATTACTCGCATCTTATCTGCCCTGCCCTCCAATTTCTCCAAATTATCATATCTACATTTACTCTTACCAAAATGTTGAATAAATTCAATGCCACTGCACACCTTGATGTCTGCATTCCTCTTGCCAGTACCTTCTGCCTTGTAACGCTGTTCTTAATTAATTGCTATTTGATTATGTATCATCAGTCTGCACCTGAGCTTCATTATCCTCTATTTCTTCCAATATTATTTGATCTATATTTACTCTTTGCAAAATGTAGAATAATGGCAACGCTTATAAAGAATTTTCTTTGGGGAATTTATTGAATTATCTTTCCATCAACATGGAGAAGGGCGTTGTCCAGCCTGTGTTAACATGTAATGTAAGTTCATCCTTCTCAAGCCTTCAAACTTTGTTCTAGTATAGATTTGGATAGGCATCATTTCCTCCACTTCTCTTTACATCTGATTGGATGTTTGCAACAACTACCAGTTTTAAATTGTAGTTGTAAAAACATGTTCCTTATGAAGAACAAATCCATTTATTTGCTTATATAATTGTGAAACCTGTTACGTGTCTCCTTGTTTCTCTTTCAGAGTCGTATCTCTTATGCCAGGCAGAACTTTAGGAAAGATAGTGAGCCAAACCATCTTGAGGACAGCGACATGACCCCAAGGTTCTGTCTTGATGAAGATAGTGAGTTGAAGCTACTCACCAGCATGTGTGAGACAACCTCTGTGCAGTCGCTGCCTCAATCAGCTCGACTTCTTCAGTCTCAACTTAAAGCGGAAAGGCTTGCTTTAGCTTAGCTCCGACTTGAAGTCAAAGATGTAATGAAGATGTCAGGGGACTGCCTTGCACACTATGGTGCCATACAGCTAGGGATGAAGCATCTATCGTTGACACAACTGAGGTCTCATCAGCTAGTTCGGCTGCTTGCGGGGCCCGAGCTTGCCAGGTCTAGTGCCTTCTGAAGTGCTCTTAATTTTGTATATTCTTTTGTCGGCGCGTTTATATGCACTGGTGGTGACCTTTGATGCCCAGTGTATGTAATCCATGATCATGTTGCACTTTATTATCACCGGTAGTGAACTTTGATTCCCAGTGGATGTAATATGTCGTAATTTCTTTGTTGTATAGTCTAGGTTTATTATTCGGTTGGTATGCTGTAATTTAGGCCGGAAGGTTCAGTGGATCTCAGTGTTGTCGGTCTTCAGACCGGCCCGTCACTCATATGGGCCAAAACGTGGGCCCATAATCATCTTGGGCCATTAGCAGGTCTAAACCTATAGTAGTTTCCTGCCTTTAACAGGCCAAGGGCTACATATTTACTATAGTGACACTTGGCTTCCTACGGGCCGTAGAAACAATGGGCCTTCTACGATCCGTAGAAACAATGGGCCTTCTACGGGCCGTAGAAACAATGGGCCTTCTACGGGCCGTATCATCAATGGGCCTTAGACGGGCCGTATGATCGATTGGCCAAACACGGGCCAAAAACAGACCACATTATGGTCGTAAACAGCCTAGAGTTGGAGTCGTCCGTTCCTGGGCCGACCATAACTGGCCGTCGTTAATAGGCCGTATTTGATGAAGCTATGAAAACGGCCCAATGTATTAACGGGCCACAAACGGGCCGACTGTAACCACGGGCTGAATTTGGTCCACAAGCAGAAAATGGCAGTAACGGGCCGTAAGTAACCGAATGCTAGAAATGAGCCCAAGAATAAATGGGCCCTGATAAGGCCAAAAGATAACATGGGCTGCAAACGGCTCAATGGATTAATGGGTCGTTAATGGGTATAAAGTGATACAGTGTTCATTACAGGCCAGTTTCACCACGGGCCGTTAATGGGCCAAGAGTTACAAAGGGCCTCATATGGGCCGAAAGGCGTCATGGGCCATACATGGGCCGGAACTTAAAATGGGCTGGAATCATATTGGACGGCCCAGATGATGCTACTGGGCCTAATTCAGATAGGTCATTATGGGCAATGGATTAGCGGGCTATAAATGGGCTATATGTGAATTGGCCGTTAACAGGCTTTCCATGGGCCGGGCCGCCACCTTTTGACCAAGTCAAACGGGCCGGCCTTTTCACAGGAATGGGCCTCTGTTCGGCCGTGCCACGTGTCGACATATCATAGACGCCTTCGGTCCAATGAGTGGATGACATCTGTCCCAACAGTGATCCAACACGTGTTTCGTCCAGCCAATGATGATTTTACACGTGGAAAATCCCCATTGGTCGGGGCTGTTAGCGGGTTATCGGATCCAAAACCGAACCCAATAGCTTAACGACATTCCATTACAGTGGATGCCACGTGTCGGTCACCCTTGACGAAAGCACTTCCGTGACACGCGATTTATCGTCATGGAAGTGGACACTTCTGTGATGATAATTTTGGTAATGTCATGGAACACTTCTACGACAGCACAAGTATGACTATCTTGATTCTTTCATAAATTTTTCATGGATGTACATGCATGACAGAAAACGTGACCTACTGTGACAAACACGTATCATCACGGAAGTGTTTTTTTTTGTAGTGTACCCTCTTGATCGGTGTAAGGCCACCAGGATGATCACTTGGGGGCTTTGGTCGTATCCGAACCATAGCTTAAACCCTCTTGATCGGCGCAACGCCACAATTATGACTATTTAAATCTTCTTGATTTTTTTTAGGTTTATTATGGCTTATAATGCTTTATGATTATAATTCAGTTGTGTTTATTAACCCAGCCTGGCCTTTGACTATAAGTCACCAGTAAGAGGTAAACTAATATCCAGTGTTTACTGACCCGGCCTGGTTTTATTCATAAACCGGCAAACATATGATAATTACCAGTATTCAAGTTTTGGGTTATCACCCTTACTCTACTGGTTTGGTAAACCAACAGTGTGATCAAATATCACAGGTATGATCTATTTTAGGTTATATATGGTTATTCTTAAGTCCAGCCCTGGTTATAAACTATCTTAGCTTCCATGGTTTTATATTGGGCATTATAACCCGTCTAGCGGTAAACCGCCAAGACACTTTCAAACTATCATATGCAGGAACAGATTCAAAAACTGGTAATCTCATGAAGCATATGCGGCATATCTTAATATGAAGGATTAACAGTGTTATGCAAAGTAAATATGCACGATGGCATAGCAGATCAATAGTTTTCCACTAGCCTATTACAAGGTGTTTTGATGCCCCAAAAGAATAATTGTTTTTTCACAAGTCTGGCAGAATGCAGAAGCTAAACCGGCCACCAGATTATGAATCCTGGCCGGGCTGACTTGAAGGTTGCGGATCATCTTGCGCCGGTTCATCCTCCTCTTCTCTACCCGATTCTTTGAAGTCAATGGTTGACCAATAGATCCCAGTTAAGGCTTTGAATACAGCTTCATCACTTATAAGTGTGGAGGGGTCAACATCAGGGGCATAGGTATGCTTATGGATTGGTGGAATAAGAGTTGGAGCTTCATAAGTTGGAGCATTAACCCGCTTGTTGTTGGTGTCATAATTCAACTGATAATGTGAAAGATCAGTCTCTTCAGCTAATTTGCTAGCCAATGGATGCATTTCCCTCATTATGGCTCTGAGGTCATCATTATAAAAATCAGACCCATCCTCCTTTATGCTCGGATAGCCATTTCCAACATCAGCCTGATCAAGATCGGATATCCATGCTTTGGCCCGAGTTAATGCAGTTAGAGCGCCAGCCCTAGCAGCTGATTTCTTCAGTTCTTCAAGCCGAGCAGGCATCATAGCCAGCCTTTCCAACGTCTCCCTGATCAAGGTTGGGGGCGGTTTATTATGTGAGGCTGTGAAGATGACCCGTTGTACACCGGTATATAACTGCTCTATCAGTGTATAGGAAGCTTTTAGTTTCTGACGCATATGAGCCAAGATGAGCAACTCGACTTCCTGCATTATCAAAAACATCGATAAACCGGAAGTTTCATAGATGCTACTTTTTTTAAGCTGAGGAAGAGGCTCTTTACCAAAAACAGCAGAGGTCATGGCATTTATTTTTTGTTTTAAGCCAGTCAGCTCCTCTGCTACCGGATTAGGTGCCGCTTCAGCATCCTCAGCCCTCTTTAGCAGAGTTGCTTTCTTTGTGTCCCAACCCGCCCGCTCGTTTTTGAAGTCCTCCTTCAATTTCTCCATGGTTGCTAAAGAGCTGGTCAGCTCCTCCTTGGCCTTGGAAGTTTCTACTTGTTGAGACTTGACATTTTCTTGAAGATCGGTGATTTGGGATTCTTTTTGCTAAGATCAGCCTGCAAGAGATTCAGTTTATAAGTTGGTAGTACATATTTGAAGTCCCAAGCACATAACCAGTTATCCACTTGGCACTTGGGGGCTAATTCCTATCGCTTTTCTTCAAAAATTATTACAAGTCCCAAGCTCAATACAAGTATTACTCTTGGCACATGGGGGCTAATGCATATTTGCTCAAGATCAAACTATGAATTTTTTCTTCGGTTTACAAAGGTGTTCAGCAAGAATGTTGAGATTTACAGCAGAAAAGTCGCGGTTCATCTTGAAAAGATAAACAAGCTCTTGAGGGCTACATAGGCAAAGTTGAAGTATTATTATTTTACAAAGTCCCAGATCATATTGGTATAAACCGGCCCTTGTGGGCTACTGGAGTTGATAGTCTAAACCGGACGTAAGGGAAGAATATTTATGCAGAGTTAACAATATTTACCACATATCGCTCCTTCATCATATTCACTAAACCGGCTTCATAGTCACGGCTTGTTTACAAACAGTTTAAAAACCCAGAATGGATATCTTGGGCGTTGAGGTGGGCACAACTTTCCAAGTCTATTTTCCACTTGCCCTTGTCAGTAGCAGAGATTTCTCATTTGGCACTGTGTTTTGACAGAGCAATGGAGTTGCCAGGGGGTGTGTAGCCAAAGCTAGTAACTACAACATCATCCATTTTGTCATCAGCAGCTTTGACTGGGCTTGGCGGTTTATCAGCATCTTTGACTGGGCTTGGTGGTTTATCAGCATGAACCATCGGGTCAATTTCCATTTGTTTAGCAAAGCTTTCATGGTCTTGCGGTGGCGGATCATTAAGAATAGCATCAGCATTTGGTTCAAACTGCTCAGGGATCTTCTCCGGATCAGCTGTCGTGTTGTCATCAGCCGGTTTATTCCACTTGACCTTTTTGCTGGGTCTGGCCTTGGCTCTGAAAGGAACAAGCATAAAGGTTAGTATAGTAAGCAGGCATAAGGTATAAAGGGTTAGTTTAATATGCTCACCCAGGAACAGTTTTGAGAGGTGGAAGTTGTGTCCCTGTTGACTCGCCAGAAGATGAATGAGACATTCCCTGATAGTTTCAGTCAGACGGATTAAGAGGTTGTCGGAAATAACCCGCCTTGGGATAAGATGTGTCAGAAATATGTGAGACCTCTGGGCGGCGTTTATGAACCGGCGTGTTCGGTAAACCGGAAGAGGTTACCACCTGGCCGCTATGCCGGGTTGTGCGACGAGCTTCGTTTTGTTGTTTCTTCAAAAGAAAGGTTTGATCCAAGTAAGCTAGAGGGTGAGAAAATATTACTTTCCGGCTTGCTTGATGGGTTTTCTGTGTTGGCTCAGGTTCTGAGTCAGTAGAAAGAGTAATTACCTCTGCGTCACCAGCATGGCTAGCCTCTGCGTCATCCTAATAATAGTCATTGTCAATAAGATGTATGAAAAAGGAGCCAAGTGAATCAAGTTCTACCTCTGACTCATGATTATCATTATCATCATCAACATTTAACTCTGTGGACTCAGCGGTTTTCTTCTTGGCGGGCTTCTTATTGACCTTGGTTTTGACACGAGGTGTTTTTGCCGGTTTATCTTGTGTTTTCCTCATCCAGAATGGATCATCACCCTGTTAAAAATAAAATAGATCATAAGGGGAGTTTAAGAATATGGATTAAAGCAGGAATTGGGAAAATCTTATAGATGGCGGTTTATTTGAAGTGCAGAAAGGAATAAGCCCTGTTTTGCTGCTATTGGCCACCGGTTCATCCAACATTTTCTTGACAGATTCAATAATTTCCGCATCAGTCAGCTGAATATCAGTGTGGTGTTTAGGGTCCTTCACGTCCCCTGTGTATTCACACATTAAACCGGGACAATGGCTTAAAGGCAGAATGCTCCAAGAAACCCAACAATGGACAAAGTCAACGCCAGTTAAACCGTTTGCTACAAAGGCTCTGAGCTTTGAAAGCTGTGGTGCATACTTAGCCCACTCTTTTGCACTAAGTCTTTGCGGGAATGGATGTGTACTAGTAAGCCGGTGAGCACGGTAACCTGGCAGAGGATTTTCACCAGAAGGAGATGTATCCCGGCAATAGAACCAAGTTTGATTCCAATCTTTAGGGTGGCTATGATGCTTAGCGTGAGGGAAGGCGACATCTTTTCTTTTCGAACTGAAACCCCACCAAGTTCAAGTGTTGGGCCCATCTGTAAATTTGGTGCAGCGGTTTAAATAGAAGAAATCTACGAACAGTTCATTGTGGGTTCTTCTTGCAGATAAGCTTCACAAAACACTTGAAAATTGCAAATATTGGACACGGAGTTAGGACCAATATCTTGAGGGTGGAGTTGGAAGTTATGAAGCACATCACAGAAATTTTTTTATCCGGGAGAGCTAAACCCTCGACTCAGATGATCAACGAATACAATCACTTCCCCATCCTTGGGCTCAGGAGGATTTTCTGGACCGGGGACTCTCCAGTGGATGGATTCCTTTTTCGCTAAAGCGCCGGTTGCAACACACCCGTTCAATTGTTCCTCCGTAACCCGGGATGGAACCCAGTTGCACGCATAGAAGGATTTGGCCATTATTTGACAACCTGAAAAAAGATTTGTGTCGGCTTAAGGTTCATGGTTAATCCGTTAAAGGTTAAAAGGCAAACAGTATTGAAGCATACATTATTGTTAAACCGGAGATTGGCATTATCAAATTACAGAGATGAGCGCTTGGCTGTTTAAGAGGGGACTAATGGTACCTGTCGGGTTATTATTTTCTAAAGTTAAACCACCTACACAGATATTGAAAATATGGATTTGCGGTTGGAAAAAGACTAAGTGATGAAAAACAAGTTTCACGGATCGATATCACAATTTTGGATCTACTGCGCGTGAGAAAATGAAAATATATTCAGATTGAAAATGGGTGCTTGAGCAGTTCACCAGATCTAGATGGGATTTTTCTATACAAAGAAGATGCTCTAATGATGAAAAAGGGAACTATAGCTACTACCGCACAGCAAAATATCAGATTTGAATTCACCATTTATGCTACGGAGAAGAACAGGGGAAGAACAGCACTAAACTTTGATGAACTCGCAGAAACCCTAATGGGATCTATGGGAAGAAGAAGAAGGAGAGATTCACCAGGGCTGTTGAACAGTGGAGGTGTGCAGACGAAAATCTGGTCAGATCTGGTTGATGCAGCGGCCATTGTTGAGGCAGAGGCGAAGGTCGACAGCGGCGGCAGCGCTCGAGCACTGAGGCGACGCGAGGTAGAAGAAAGACGAAGAGGCAAGGGGGGAAAAAGGAAAGGGACCCCCGGCCCTATTTATAAAGGCGAATGGATAAGTGGCAAGCACAGGAATCGAGGAGGTCAAAAGAGGATCTGTAACAGGGTGGATGCTTCGGTTTTCGTGATTCATTAAAAATAAGGAGATACAGTAAAGATTATGGTTCTGTGTAAAATTAATGACAGGTGATGTCACGGCGGGTTATCATGATCCCAGAAGATGACGTCATGACGAATTAGAAGTTTCGTGAAGATAATGAGGGAAGGATTTTTCTAAGTGTTGAAGATTGACATGAACAAGTTCAAATCAACCTGGGGCCTAATTTTGGGGATATAACTATTGAGTATAAACCGCCCAGGAGGGGCCGGGTTATGCTCATAGTGGTTTACCAGTATTAAAGCCCATGAAGACATAGAAGATGGCGACTTACGAAGGAGATTTAGTAAGAAGGCCCAGAGCCCAAAGGCGGGTTATGGCCCATAGATGTAAACCTCCATCAAGTATATGACTTGTATTGTAAGATAGGAAAGAGTAGATACCGAGCCGAACACGTTTATGAGCCGGTCGGGATTCTGTGGACTGCCGGGTGTCAACCTGTGTATATAAAGGGACAAGCCGGCGGCGGTTTAAGGACAAGAAACAACAACTCGAGAGCCAGGCATAGTGTATTCGCTCCCTGGTCATCGAAACCCTAGCAATACCACCTCAAACTGGATTAGGCCTTTACCTTCACCGCAAGGGGCCGAACCAGTATAAACTCCCCGTGTCCTTTGTCCTGTTTAACCCCTTTAAGCTAACCTCGTTGTAAGTGCATCTAGTGCCCCTTAGTGATTTTGGTGTATTGAAGACTTATAGGTTAAGTAACTGATGCGTTTGTAAGTGTACACAGGTCTATAAGTCTATGAGGAGTTTGATCTTCTGAGAGAAAGTCGACCCTAAAATGAATTTCTTCAATGAAGAATTTGATATTCTGAAGACTTTCTGAAGACTTTGAAAGTGAAGAAATTGGTGTGATTCTGAAGACTTGGTAATCGCTTGAGGAATATGAAGCGTGAAGACTTTTGTTTTCGTAGTTTCATTTTCTCTTTCTTGAGTCATAGGAAACATCGTCTTTGTTAAAGGGGTCGAGAAATCTCGAGGAAAAATTTCCATTTGATGCTCAACTCAAAATCCTCACCTACCAATCCCTTGAGTGAAGCCTTTGGAAATCTCATACAGATTCAGTCAATTTCTTGATGTGATGAGACGAAGCTCTTACGGTCACGAGGAATTTATTCGGCGAGGAGTTAAATTCGCCAGTCTTGAATTGCCTACGATGAGAACATGATAGCCACGAGAATTTGATACTCAAAATTCCGACCGTTCTTTGTCTTCTTGCGCGGCTGTCCAAAATATCTTATCCACCTAACGGTCATATCATTAAAGGGCATTTATGTCTTATCATGTCGGGCTGCTCCATAGGCTATAAATAGCCGCCCCTACAACCACTAGTTGGTTGGCTGCTCGAGAGAACTTGACACTTGTCATTTGAGAGCAACCCATCCTCCGAGGACTTTGGTGAAAATCATCAAGTGAGGAAAACCCAAAAGTGAGGAAAACCCAAAACCGAACCCCAACAAACCCAAAGTGATTGAGCATCATGAAGAAATTGATCTCGCGTGGATCCGGCGCTTTTACCTTTGAAGACTGTGCTTCTTCCAGACGGTTAGGCGTCACGGTCTAGAACATCCAAGAGGAATTGTGGATCGCCGAGTGACCAAGTATGTGAAGGTTTGGAAGTCGCTGAAGACTTACCACGAGTGATTGGACGAGGTCTGCGTGGCCTTAGTTCAAGGAGAATACGGTGAGGACTTGGTGTCTGAGCTGCGTGCTTTCGATGATTGGGTGTCCGGACTGCGTGTCCTCGAGTTTAAATACTCGGCCGCTCCAACCAGACGTACAAGCGAGACAGCAGTTGGAACTGGTCTACAAATCATTGTCTTCACCAACCTGACTGGTTCTATTTCCTCAACCCTTTCATTTCCTCATTCTTGTGTTGAGTGTTTGTCATATCTGTGTTTGAAGACTTTGGTGAAGACTTTCTCAATTTCCTCAGTTCAATTTCTTGATCTGTTTGTTTTCATCTTGTGTTATCCTGTGATTACGCTTTTTGTACTCTGTGATTGTCTTCATTTCATCATGATGACTATGCCAGTAATCTGCTATGCTTACTTCTGAGTACTTATTCCGCTGCATGTATTTCTTCGCTAAGGAATTTCCTCACGAGCAAATTCCTCAGTGAAGAATTTGTAAACTTCATAAAAATCGCCTATTCACCCCCCCTCTAGTCGATATAACGCACTTTCAATTGGTATCAGAGAAAGGTACTCCCTTGTTCTGTGTGATTTTGGTTTAACCACCTGGAGTTTTAGTTATGTCGACCGCAGGTATGATCAAGGTCTCAGCAGGGTGCCCTACCTTGATGGGACGGACTACCCTCTTGGAAGAACAAAATGCGAATGCATCTTGAAGCAATTGACAACGATCTACGGTATGTTGTGACAAAGGTGTTTCCTCGGTCACACCCTCTCACGAATGATGCTGATGTGAAGAGATTCAAGCAACTCGATTCTCAAGCGAAGAATATCATATGTGGCCATCGAGCAAAGGCCAATATGGAAGAGTGAGTGCTTTGGAATCTGCCAAACTCATTTGGGACAGGTTGTCTAAAGTAAATGAAGGTGTTTCAACTCAGCGTGACTCTCGAGTCGATGTTCTTGGAATCTCTTCAACGCTTCAAAAGACTCGACAACTAAAACGTTCAACAAACCTTGATCGCCTCACCGACATCTCAAATGAGCTTCAAGCTTTGGGTGCCTTGACATCACCGACCATGAGGTGGTGAAGAAATTACTAAGATCGCTTGATTCCTCATTTGACACTCGCGCCGATGATACAAGAACGAGCTGACTACAAGTCTCTTGATCCTGCTGATATCCTCGAAGGCTAAATACTCACGAGTTCCGACTTCTTTGAAAGAGATCTCTATGGTTACGGCTATGGAAGAACACGTGCCTCGAAGGCCAAGCTGAATCTGAATCGAGAGTGAAGAATCTGGTAGTAGCCTTGGAGATCTGAAGAATTTGGCGAGGAGCTAGCATCGCTCGTGAAGAAATTCCAGAAATTCACAAGGCGTGGTCGTTTTGGAAAATCCTCAAGAAGCGGTGATTCCTCATCTAGTGACTATAAGCGAAGACTTTGCCACAAATGCAAGAAACCTGGTCACTATATCCAAGATTGTCCTCGATGGGAAAAGGAATTAAGGAAGAAGAAGCACAAGGATTACAGTTACGATGACATGAAGAAGAAGAAGAAATCATCAAAATCTTCATCATCAAAATCCTCAAAATCTTCTTCTCACAAGAAGAGCAGCTCCAAAAGGCTCGGGCATTCATTGGCAAGGAAATGGACTCGAAGCTGAATCGAGGAAAATGAGGAAGAGGAGGAGTCGAAGAATCCGAATCGGTGTGGCTAGTGCGGCTCTTGCTCTGCTTATGTTAGCAAGTCCATCTTCAACATGAAGAAACTGACTCACCGACAAGCACGATGAGGAAAATGATGACTACGCCCCACCTATTGCTTCATGGCAAAAGGTGCCAAGGTACTCAATTACACCTCCTCTGAATCTAGTGAAAATGAATCTGATGAGGATCTTAAGCCCAGCTACTCTAAACTTGCTAAGATTGCTATAAAACAACAAAGGGCTTTTGAAAAGGTTCAAAACATGCTAGATAAGAGTGATGATATGTTAGGTGAAGAAATGGATCGCACTCAAGCCCTAAGCGAAAATCTTGAAAGTTCGGTCTAGGCTTGACAGCCTTCAAGGTCATCATAACACTCTCTTATCTGATCATGAGAAACTTTCTTATGAATTTCTTCAAAGAAAGCAAGATCTTGAGAAGCTAAGAGCGAGTTATGAAGATCTTCAGAAGGAGCGCGATTCATTACTTGCTCAACAAATCAGCGCTTCTCAAGAAGAATTTGTTCCTCCATGCTTAAAATGCATTGAGCGTGAATCTGCTAATTCTTCACCTGAATGTTCAAATGCTTCAACTGTTACAAATTCTTCACCTGCCTCTGCTATCACTAATTCCTCACCTGAGGACATTGCTAGTATCACTGACGATGCAGGGCTGAAGGAATTGTACATGACAGGCATGTACAAAAGCCTCAAAGGGCATCAGACTCTTTGTGATGTGCTTAAAAAGCAGATCCTCAACAGAAACCCTAGGAAAGAGGGTATTGCCTTTGAGAGGAAACTCAATCTTGATGGAGCGTCTTTGGAAGCTTTGGCGGTATCCCAAAACCTCATGGGTTGCTGCAAAGGGACCTCGATTGATCCATCTACCTTATCGGTTTTACATGTGAATTTCCTCATTACGATGATGAGTCATTTGACTCAAACTATAAACTGTTCAAAAATCAGAATGGTGAAGTATTTGCTAGATATGTTGGCACTAAGCTGCAGAGCGGTCCCCTATGAAGAAAATCTGGGTTCCCAAGAAATGTCTTGAAAGTCTTGGTGAATGTCCTCATGACACCACTTGTGAAGAAAAGAACCCCAGATCAAATTCTTCATATGGACAAAATTCTTCATATGGATCCAAGTCCTCATACGGACCAAATTCCTCACGTGGATCAAATTCCTCAAAAGGATCAAAGTCCTCATATGATTATCATCGTGCTAACAACTCTGTCTCATGAGGTAGAGCTAAGGGCTATGAATATGTGCATTATTCTTCAAACCAATATGTTCATAAGTCCTCGAAGAATTTCTCTGCTTATTCATATGCTTACCCTAACCCCTCTTATGTGAAATGAAATGGTTTGGCCTCTATGCCACCATTCTCATATGGTGCTTTCATGAGAATGATGAACTCTTTGCCACCCCTTGAGATGTGGGTGGTTCGTTTGGAAAATCCTCAAGCGGTGATTCCTCATCTAGTGACTATAAGCGAAGACTTTGCCACAAATGCAAGAAACCTGGTCACTATATCCAAGATTGTCCTCGATGGGAAAAGGAATTAAGGAAGAAGAAGCACAAGGATTACAGTTCTGATGACATGAAGAAGAAGAAGAAATCATCAAAATCTTCATCATCAAAATCCTCAAAATCTTCTTCTCACAAGAAGAGCAGCTCCAAAAAGGCTCGGGCATTCATTGGCAAGGAAATGGACTCGAAGCTGAATCGAGGAAAATGAGGAAGAGGAGAGTCGAAGAATCCGAATCTGGTGTGGCTAGTCGGCTCTTGCTACGCTTATGTTAGCAAGTCCATCTTCAACATGAAGAAAGCTGACTCCCGACAAGCCGATGAGGAAAATGATGACTACGCTCCCACCTATTGCTTCATGGCAAAAGGTGCCAAGGTACTCAATTACACCTCCTCTGAATCTAGTGAAAATGAATCTGATGAGGATCTTAAGCCCAGCTACTCTAAACTTGCTAAGATTGCTATAAAACAACAAAGGGCTTTTGAAAAGGTTCAAAACATGCTAGATAAGAGTGATGATATGTTAGGTGAAGAAATGGATCGCACTCAAGCCCTAACTGAAAATCTTCAGAAAGTTCAGTCTAGGCTTGACAGCCTTCAAGGTCATCATAACACTCTCTTATCGATCATGAGAAACTTTCTTATGAATTTCTTCAAAGAAAGCAAGATCTTGAGAAGCTAAGAGCGAGTTATGAAGATCTTGAAGGGCGCGATTCATTACTTGCTCAACAAATCAGCGCTTCTCAAGAAGAATTTGTTCCTCCATGCTTAAAATGCATTGAGCGTGAATCGCTAATTCTTCACTGAATGTTCAAATGCTTCAACTGTTACAAATTCTTCACCTGCCTCTGCTATCACTAATTCCTCACCTGAGGACATTGCTAGTATCACTGACGATGCAGGGTTGAAGGAATTGTACATGACAGGCATGTATAAAAGCCTCAAAGGGCATCAGACTCTTTGTGATGTGCTTAAAAGCAGATCCTCAACGAAACCCTAGGAAAGAGGTATTGCCTTTGAGAGGAAACTCAATCTGATGGAGCGTCTTTGGAAGCTGGCGGTATCCCAAAACCTCATGGGTTGCTGCAAAGGGACCTCGATTGATCCATCTACCTTATCGGTTTTACATGTGAATTTCCTCATTACGATGATGAGTCATTTGACTCAAACTATAAACTGTTCAAAAATCAGAATGGTGAAGTATTTGCTAGATATGTTGGCACTAAGCTCGAGAGCGGTCCCCTATGAAGAAAATCTGGGTTCCCAAGAAATGTCTTGAAAGTCTTGGTGAATGTCCTCATGACACCACTTGTGAAGAAAAGGAACCCCAGATCAAATTCTTCATATGGACAAAATTCTTCATATGGATCCAAGTCCTCATACGGACCAAATTCCTCACGTGGATCAAATTCCTCAAAAGGATCAAAGTCCTCATATGATTATCATCGTGCTAACAACTCTCTCGCAGGTAGAGCTAAGGGCTATGAATATGTGCATTATTCTTCAAACCAATATGTTCATAAGTCCTCGAAGAATTTCTCGCTTATTCATATGCTTACCTAACCCCTCTTATGTGAAATGAAATGGTTTGGCCTCTATGCCACCATTCTCATATGGTGCTTTCATGAGAATGATGAACTCTTTGCCACCCCTTAGATGTGGGTGGTGAAGAAAAGAACTAATCTCTTCTCGGGTCAGGTCTCGGGCGTGCCTCAACGTCTGAAGAATTTCTTTGGGGCCGACAAAAATGCACGAAAGGGCCTGAGGCTAATCATGATGAAATGAACTTTCATTTCACCGTCCTCATCTTGCTTATCTAATTGATCTTGTGATGAAATTCATCGATGAATTTGATATCATATTCTTCACGATGAAGTATATGAGATCGTAAGTTGTACTAATTCATCTGCGGGATGATCAACCCAAAACCACGAGTGGGTTCTCGATAGTGGATGTACAAATCACATGTGGTGACAAGAATCTATTGATGGATGCTCCTTATCACCGTCACATCGAAGCATATCATCTTCTTGACAAAGGCAAAAGTCGGTATTTGGACTTGGTAAGGTTGCTATCTCTAAGGACATGCACATGGACAAAGTCATGCTTGTTGAATCTTTAGGATATAACCTCATGTCGATCTCAATGCTTTGTGATCTCGATATGGTTGTTACCTTTGGCAAATGTCGTTGTGTTGTGATTATGGAAGCTGACAATTCCAAAGTCTTGAAGGCTTTAGGAGAGGAGACTTGTATATTGTTGATTTTTCCACGAGGACCACAACCAGCCGTGTGTCTACTTGCAAAAGCTTGAGAAGGCTGGCTATGGCATCGGCGACTTAGTCACGCAGGCATGAGGAATTTACTCAGCTTGCGAAGAAGAAGCATGTCATTGGCATTGAAAATGTCAAATTCCTCAAGGATCACTTATGCGGTGCCTGTGAAGCTGGAAAAATGACCAAGGCCAAGCATCCAGTGAAGACTATCATGACCACTACTCGTCCTTGAATTGCTTCACATGGACCTCTTTGGTCCCAATCATTACTCAGTGTCACTAATGATGCATCCCTTTATGGCTTTGTTATTGTTGATGATTACTCTCGTTACACATGGGTACACATTGTTACTTACAAAATCAAGTGCAGGAAATCTTCAAGCGATTTTCCTCGAGGGCTTCAACCAACTTTGGTGTGAAGATCAAGCACATCGGGAGTGACAATGGGAACTGAGTTCAAAATTCGGTCTTGATGATTATCTTGATGAACTTGGTATTACTCATGAGTTATCTGCTCCCTATACTCCTCGGCAAAATGGCGTCGTGGGCGCAAGAACAGAACTCTTGTTGAGATGGCTCGCACTATGCTTGATGAATACAAAAGCCCGATCGTTTCGGATTGAAGCAATTGACACTGCGTGCCACATCATCAGCAGTATATCTTCACAAATTCTTCAAAAGACGCCTATGAACTCCTCACGGACAAGAAACCCAATGTAAGTTATTTCAAAGTCTTGATGCTAAATCTGGATTAGAGATCCTCACCACACCTCTAAATTTGCACGAAAGCACATGAAGGTTTTATGCTTGG